>QRFJ01002434.1:0-68905 GCA_006176705.1 Cocos nucifera | reverse complement strand
TTCCTTGCTGGTACTATATCTTCTACTTGTGCTGTGTTGTCATCTTCTAGTTCATCTTATTAGTGGCATTATCGTCTTGGTCATCCATCCATAGAAGTCTTGAAGAATCTTAGTTTTCTTCCCAAGTCTTCGGATAGTTTTGAATATGAAGCTTGCTAGTTAGGAAAACATCACCGAGTGTCCTTTTCTTCTTCTATTAGTAAGTATTGGGGATAAATCCCGCTCCAGCCGAAGTCTAGCTTGATGCCCAGCCTAATGCAACCAGTAGCCGGAGAAGAGCTTCGGCAGACGGGCTTCAGCTGAACTCCCAGCGCCCAAGCTTCTTCTAGTGTCAAGATCGAACCCGTCCAGTCGATCGAACTCCCCAAGCGGTCACCCCTCGGCCGAACTCCCTCAGCGGTCGCCCCCTCGACCGAACTCCTCAGCGGTCGCCCCCTCGATCGAACACCTCAAGCAGTCGTCACTCGGCCGAACTCCTCACTATCATCCTCGCCGAACTTCGACCGACCGAGCTCCTACCGAACTCTCAAGCGTCCAAGCCTCAGCCGAAGTCCAACAGCCGACCAAACTCTCAAATGGCCGAGCTTCAGATTCTCAGTGGTCGAACTCTTCAGCGGATGAGCCTTAACTACATACCTCCAGCCAGACACCTATGGGAGCCAAACTCCCTCCTATCTTCCTCTTCAGGAGCCCGAACCGCTCCAAAATGGGCACACGATGAAGGCCTTCAATCCTTCATTCGACAAGCTTTACAGCCATCACCATCAGTCCACCACAAACTCTGTAGCCATCACCATCAGTCTGCCGCAGGCGATAGCGACCCACTATCAGGCGGCGATGGCTGTCACCATCAATCTGCCGCACATGGCACCATCCCGTGAGACTGACTCCGTCGAACCTCGAGTGGCCTGCCAGCACGTGGCTGCAGTTGTCATCATCAAGCTCCGCTATAAAAAGGACCCTCCCGATATGCTAAGGCTAAGCTCTCTGACCTCTAATCTCTTTGAGCTCTCCTCTTCTTCTCTAAGCTCCGGAACTCATTTCGAGCACTCCATTCCTGTTGGTCGAAGACTGACTTGATCGTCTGAGGGTCCTGCCAGAGCCACCCCCCATCGGTTCTGGATGGGACTTTATTTTGTAGGTCCCCGACGGCGACCTCAGCGACCTCAACCCCGGCTACCTCCGGCGATGACGAGTTTCTGCACCAATAATAGTAATTTGGCTATTTCATCATAAAAGTTCTATCTTCCTTAAATGAATTTCTAAATTATGATGAAGTCTTTAGAACCATAATCAATCGATAAATAAGGATTTATCAGATGGTTCTTAAATTGTTCATGACTAAATGATAAGTTATTAACAAGGATGATAACTTATCGAGTATAGGTCACTGTATGCCGTATGCATTGGTTGTCCTCATAACCAAGTAGTGTGGAGACACTGGTATTGCATCTAGGTGAGTTGTAGGAGTACATCTACACTGAATGTGATCAATGTAGCACTCTACAGTCAAGAATAGCTGGCTAAGGCCAATGGGTGTAAGTGTCCCTCCGATCTAAGATCACCACAGTGACTTGCGAGCAACTCAGTGTACTTTGGTGCTGGACTGCCTATATTTCTAATATAGATGATGGAATGTTTTTGGATACAGTTAAGTACATATAAAGTTGGTGTGTGAGTCAAGATGGGATTGACCATTTTTGATTAACTTCAGAAAGAGAATGTCTCACTATGTTTTAATTTAGCAAAATCTAGGCCTGGTAATCCTCGTAAGGTGTCATGGGATTTGCAAAATTTTGAAACACAATAGAGATGACTTGTATGATTGTTTGACAGCATACTTGAAGTCATCTTGAGTATTATTGGTCATACGGATGAATTATATGGTAACCAAGGGCTATGGTTCTAAGAATGTTGCTTTGCATACATTCGACCTATCCGGACATCGAAAACCATTGCTAGATGGTAACTTCGATTGGTATAGGAATCGGTTTCTATACTATCAACTTAGGTTCGAATCTATGGGGTCACATACATTAGAGCTTGTAATCTGATCAGATGGTTAACCGATGATTGAGAATCATTTCGAGGTCAAATATTCAATGCGATTGATGTTTGACCTAATGTAAGTGTTGCAGGAGGATCAATTAGCAATTAGTTTACTAATTGGCTCAATTTGATTAAGTAATCAGGCTAATATCAAGTCTAATTAAATTAGATTTAATTAAAATTAGTTTGAATTTAATTAGATTAAGTCTAATTGGTTTATTGGATAAGCCAATTGCAAGGGAAGAATAATTCCTTGTTTGACTAGGACTAGCGTGCACCTGATTGACATAGGATTTAAATCAGATTTAAATTTTAAATTAATCTAATTTAATTAAGATATTAGTTAGACTAGGATCATTCTTAATTAGATTATATTTAATCTAATTTAAATATAATTTAAATTATATTTAAAATAATTTTGACCCAGTCAAACAAGAGGAGTACCAGTTGAACTAGGACTCTTTCTCTCTTTCACTTGTACCGAAGAAAGCCCAAGCCATATTTTAATTCTAGATTTTTTTTATATTTTCCCATGCCTAATAAAAGGTTTCCCATGCCCCATATTAGATTATTAGGAATAAATTTTGACTTGGTCAAAAGTAGGAAGTTTTTAGGATTAGTTTCCTTCTTGGAAGAGCCCTCTTTGACCTAAACTCTTCCCTCGTCTTGTGCGCCCACTTTCCCCATGCCTCCAATATTATTTCCACCCTTTCTCTCTTTCTTTAGAGCATTGGTTTTCTATTTCACACACCAAAAAATTAAGGGAGGGGCGTCCAAGAGTTGGACGCCCCATAGAAGTGCTCCTTTGACTAGGTTTTGACCTAGTTTTGCAATATAAAGGGGACATCTCTTTCTTTGACCATAGAGGATGTGAAAAATCCTAAAAAAATTATGAAAAATCAGAGGAGAAGGAGGAGAAGACGTGGAGGATTTATGGCACCAAGATTCATGGAGAAGAGCCCTCAATCAAGACATCAAAGGTTGATGTCTTGAAGAGACAAGGTAAGAGAAGATTGTCTTCTCTTATAATTTTCTTTCATGTTTCTCTCTTCCTATTTTTATTTATGATTTTTATATGATAAAAATTTGAGAGAGAGAGAGAGAGGAAGGGCTTGAGGAATGATGGTGCCAAGATCCTTAGAGAAAAGATCTTCATCTGGACATCAATCATTGATGGCATGAAGGCACAAAGGTAAGAGATGATTATCTTCTCTTTATTTTCTTTTGAGTGTCTTCTTCTTCAATATTTTATGTGATTTTTATATGATAAAGATTTGAGAGAGAGAGGGAAAGAGGGCATGGGATCTGTGCTCCAATGTATTGAGGCATGGTGATCACTTTTGGACATGATCTGATCAAATTCTGATGCGAGAAGAAGAAGAGAAGGTCTTCTCTTAGGGTTTCCTTGAGAACCCTTCTTCTCAATTTTACTTTTGAGATTTATATGATAAAAATATGAGAGTATGATATCTAAAAAATTAAAAAAAAAATCAGAGGAGAAGGTCTCATTTGAACCTAGCATAATAGAAGTTTTCAGGACATCAATCGTTGACGTCCTGAAGGAGAAGATTTATCTTCTCCTCGAATTTATTTCATATGTCTTTTTATTTTTGTTTTATGGAAGATCCAAGAATTGGATTCCTCCCTCATTCCTCCTCATGTTCTTCATCTCTTGGATTGTCCAAGAGATCCGAAGAACATGTATTTGATTAACCATTAGGAGGGATCTGTAAGAAGCTAGCACTTCAAGTGGATCTTCGTTTGATGGACCTCAGATCTATATTTTGGATTCGTGTGGATCACCTGTAGAGGCTGAACATATGTGCGGCTCCAAATGCAACAATAGATTCAACCGCGGAGTTCTTGACCCATGCAAAGGTAAGAGATCTAATCTCTTGGTGATCTAGATGTGATCTAGGGTTAGATCTAGAATTATTCTAGATCTACGTATTGATATGATCAAAATCATTTATGATTAATTTAATTTTAGATTTATATTTGCATCATAACATGATATAGATCCTTGATGTAGATTTTTATAATTTGATTACATGCATGTTGTAGATTAAATAATTTAATCTATGTCTTCCACTACTCTACATTTTAAAAATATTTTAAAATCTTTGCATAAAATCCTGCATGTTTTCTATCAGTGGTATCAGAGCATTTAAGTTCTTTTATAACATGTTTATGTATGCTTTAGATTAAATTTAAAAATTAAAGTTAATTAAATATCATACATACTGTCATTAGGTTGTCCTGCTATAAGATTTACCTCTTACAGTAGAAAGGTTGTCTTAGTATGTGCTGATCCGAGAAACCTAAGTCATAAATATGTTAGATGAGATCTAAAGTGATTTATAGTTTATTTTTAAATTTAAAATCTAATTTTAAATGGTTTATGATCTAATCCACATGAAGTATTTTATGTTTAGATCTAATCCTCTTATTGCATATGTTGATATGTAATTTTTATTTTGAATCTAGAATGTATATGTATGACATATTTATTTTGTAGAAATTAAATCATGAACTTACATGTTGCAAAACCCTAGATTTGAAATCCTAGGACATGATCTAAATAATAAAATAAATCAGATTTAAAACTATATATTGAATATGATTCAATACAATTTGAAAATATTTTAAACAATAAAATCAAAAACTAGTCCTCAGATTCCATAAACCTAAACCCATAAGACTTAAACATAATTAAGAATTAGGTGATTGTTTAGGATCTAGGTTTGTGATTTCAAGATCCTAAGATAATTTCATAATACATGGGTTAAAGAAAGATGGGTTAGCTTTGATCAGGTCCTTAACTGGGTTAGACCTAGGGTTAGATTAAATATGGACATAGTTCAGAAATTGATCAAATCAAATTAATAGTTAATTAGGATTAGATCATTTCTATAGATCACTTCAATAGTTGTAGTTGATCAAAGTCCATACATCTAACAAATGGATATTGATTGTATTTCACTGGTCGAGCCCGAGTCTTTAGGCGGACCAAATCAAAATTGATAAATCAATTGATGTCTAGATAAATCTAGCATCCCAGACTGATGGTTTTTATTTGGTAGCCTACTTACTTGGCCATTTCTGATGGTGTCTAAGGCAAGCCTTGGTAGACCCTTCCACCGATCTCACTTACCTGGCCAATGTGGTTAATCAAGTTTTTGATTAGGTTGCTCATTGATTCGTGCTAACCCATGTCACATAGAAAATCAGTGAGACTGATTTTATTTAGTGAGACTGATTTAGGTGCCCATGGACCGTAATTGATCCTAGTCCTCATCAGTGACTTATGAAGTCAGTGGAAGGACATGACTTGGTGAAGTCAGTGGAAGCAAATTGGTCCATGTCCTTTCTATCCTTAAATCACTAATAATTTAAATCCTCTAAAATTATTAGGTCCTTAAAATGATAAAGTTATGGAGATAACAGAGTCATAGCCTCTCATTAAGGTGTTTGATAATGGGTCCATTAACTTAATAATCAATGGAGGCCCAATGGCCTGGTGCTTGTTGACTAATGGAATTATCATCCATCATATGACAACTCGGATGTATCTCTCTAATGGTGGTTGGGTTGGCCAACCAAAGTTGGGCTTGATCATTCATTGGTTGGATGCGCCAAGTATGGTCATGTTAATGGTTGGACCAAATTGAACCTTTTTTTGAGAAGGCCAAAGCCAACTGATCAGGGCCTGGGGCAAAATTAAAATTACTGAAAATTATTTGAAGAAATAATTGGTTATGAACCTACACTTAGATGTACATGGGTGGGCCAACCAAAGTTGGGCTCATGTGCAGTCTATGTGGATTTTAGTACCTACTAGAAAATTAAAGTAATTCCTCGAATTGGAGGTAAAGGCTATCAGTTCGAATAAAATAGTGGGAGAACCTTTGGACTAAAGTCCAAGTCTTTAGGCTTAAAATGATTCATATACAATAGGTCATTATTCTCTATTAAGGCTATATCCTAATTGCTCCTATCACTATTAGACAGTGAGACTTATGGATTCAACTTTGATAATTAGTATCAAAAGTTGAATATTGGTTCAGCAGTATGAATGGATTTGTATTGGAGCTTCTGAGCTCCATCAAAATAATTAGTCCAAGGTTACCCCAAATCAGGCATAGTATTTCTAATGTCAAAAATAAGATCATGGGAAGAAAATTTGTTTTGCTTCCCTTGACCATAGTAGGCTGAACAAGAGAAAGGAAAAAAAATTGCTCATTAAAGACATTATATGATATCACCTTAAAACTTCTCTGTATGTAATTCTACTACCTGGGTATTAGATACCAGTGGTCTTATGCAATTCATTGCAAGAACTTAAGGTAAGTGGAATGTACACACCCTAGTTAGATTATGTCATGGAGGTCAATGTTTGGCATTACAGGCTTAGTCATATTGACAAGAACAGGATAAATGGGTTAGCTTGAGAGGGAAACCTCGATATCAGTGATTGTGAATCATTGATAGCCTATGAAACTTATCTTCTTGGAAAGATGACAAAGTAACCTTTTACTGAAAAAGATGAAGAAGCCAATAAAGTTCTAAGTCTCATACATGGTGATGTATGTCGACCATGAACTTAAGTGCCAAAGGAAGATATTAATATTTCATTATAGACGACCTACCTAGGCATGGGTACATCTGGGATGAATTATTTAAAATGTTCAAATAATTCAACAATGAAAAAGAAAAATAAATTGAATAAGGTATTAAAACTCTTTGATTGGATCGAGGAGGCAAATACTTATCTAGTGAGTTTATGACATATCTAGGAGAGAATAGGATTCTCTCTTAGTGGATTTCTTTTTGGAACACAGTGTATCTAAAAGGAGAAAATGAACTTTGTTAGGCATGGTTCAATCCACAATAGGGTATACTTGTCTGCCTATTGCAGGGTTGTGCTCTTGTGACTATTTTTTTTTACTCTAAAAATTTATACCGAGTTAATCTATTGCATTGACTCCATATGGGATATGGATTAGGCGTAGAGCTAGACTCTCTCACTTTTGGATTTGGAGTTGATCAGCCTATGTCGTATATTTGCACGCATATAAACTTGGATCCTGTTCCAATAAGTGTTTAAGGGTTATTAATTCTGCTATGCTAAAGAACATAAGCTGTTCATCAGTAGTAGAACATTCCTTTTGGAAAGAAGTTCCTTAGAGAAGGAACTAACACCTATCAAGTTGAGCTTGCAAAAGTTTGACTGATCGAAAAGAACCAACATTATCTGAAAAACCTACCAAACCAGATTTGATGAGATCAATTTTGGAGCCCATTAAAGTGTCACCTTTAAGGAGATCCGATAGAGTACCACGTTAGCCGGACATATACTTTAATGTCTAGGTCTAGGATGGCAATCATGTTGAGCTTGATGAGAATAATAAGGATTCGATCACCTATAAAGATACAATGCAGTGGCCAGATTTTGAGAAGTAGCTTGGAGCCATATGATCCAAATTGAAGTCTATGAAAATCAATAGTGTATGGACACTAGTTGATTTACCTGAAGGGATAAAATCTATTTGGTGTGAATAGATTTTCAAAAGGATCAGAGTAGTACAGACGAAAAGGTAAAGAAGTTAAAGCCCGTTTGGCTATTATCTCAGAGTTCAAACATACGTTCTGAACGTATATCTTAGTTATGAACAAAGACAAACCATACACTTATTATTGGGCAAAATATTTTGTAGTGGTATTTCTTGTGATGTTTGAGGATGAAATTCTCTTAATCAGGAATAGCATTCCAACATTGCAAGGAATAAAGATTTAGCTGTCATCTTATTTATCCATGTATAAGATTAGACATAGTATACTCACTAGAGGCAGTGAGCAGATACCAGTCTAATCCAAGTAAGAGCCACTGAAGAATTGTATAGACAATCCCTAAGTATTTGAAAAATACTAAGGTCCAATGACTCAAATATGGAAGTACTGACTTAAAATATATGAATGTTTTGATTTCAATCAGAACAAGATGATAATAAGAGAATGTCGACTCATACCCTAATTATAGGAGCAATCTATTGGAAAGATTTCAAGTAGGATACTTTAGCCTATTCAGTTAGTGATGTAGAGTACATCATGGCATATGATGCTGCCATGTAAGCTGTGTAGTTACTGTAGTTCATTAGCACGTAGGGAGTGGCACCCTCCACCCATGGTCCAGTCTTATCGTAGCACTGGAGCCATAGCTCTGGTTAAAGAATCAAAGGACCAGCATATTCTGCAGCATTTTCATCTTAGATATTTGATCTGAGTAATGTCGATCTTCAGAAGATCGATGTAAAAGAAGAACTTGACCGTAAAGATCGACGTAAAAGAAGAACTTGATCGATCCATTTGCTAAGGCCTCGGAACTAAAGAGTCCTATGAACTCAAGTGAAAGATAGAATTTTTTATATCATTTTGGTTAGCTTTAGTCCAAGTGAAAGTTGTTGGAAAATGTGTCATAAAGCCAATCATCTAATTAGTAGATGATTGGAATTAGTATACGAATTATCTAATAATAATAGTAATTTAGCTATTTCATCATAAAAGTTCTATCTTTCTTAAATGAACTCTTAAATTATGATGAAGTCCTTAGAACCATAATCAATCGATAAAAGAGGATTTATTGGATGGTTCTTAAATTATTCATGATCAAATGATAAGTTATTAACAAGGATGATAACTTATCAAGTGTAGGTCACTGTATGCCATATATACTAGTTGTCCTCATAACCAAGTATTGTGGAGATACTGGTATAGCATCCAGGTGAGATGTAGGAGTACATCTACACTGAACATGATCAATGTAGCACTCTACTGTCAAGAATAGCTAGATAAGGCCAATGGGTATAAGTGTCTCTCTGACTTGAGATCGCCATGGTGACTTATGAGCAACTTACTGTACTTTGGTGCTAGACTGCCTATATTTCTAATATAGATGATGAAAAATTTTTGGATACAGTCAAGTACTTGTAGAGTCAGTGTGTAAGTCAAGATGGGATTGACCACTCTTGATTAACTTCAAGAAGATAATGTCTCGCTGTGTTCTAATTTAGCAAAACTTAGGCCTGGATAATCCTTGTGAGGTGTCATGGGATTTGCAAAATTTTAAGACATAATAGAGATGATTTGTATGAGTATTTGATAGCATACTCAAAGTCATCATGAGCATTATTGGTCATAGGGATGAATTATACAGTAACCATGAGCCAGAGTTCTAAGAATGTTGCTTTGCATATATTCGACCTATCCAGACGTCGAAAACCATTGCTAGATGGTATCTTCGATTGGTACAAAAATTGGTTCCTATACTATTGGCTTAGTTTTGAACCTATGGGGTCACACCATTAGACCATGTAATCTAATCGAATGGTTAATTGATGATTGAGAATCATTTCGAGGTCAAACATTCAATAAGATTGATGTTTGACCTAATGTAAGTATTGCAAGAGGATCGATTAGCAATTCGATTGCTAATTGGGTCAATTTGATTAAGCAATTAGGTTGAGATAAAGTCTAATTGAATTAGATTCAATTAGAATTAGTTTTGATTTAATTAGATTAAGTCTAATTGATTTATTGGATAACGAATTACAAGAAAAGAATAATTTCTTGTTTCACTAGGACTTGGGTGCACTTGATTGACTTAGGATTTAAATTAGATTTAAATTTTAATTTAATCTAATTTAATTAGGCTCCTATTTGGACTAGCATCACCCTTAATTAGGTTATATTTAATCTAATTTCAATAAAATTTAAATTATATTTAAAATAATTTTGACCTAGTCAAATAAGAGGAGTCCCAATTGGACTAGGACTCTCGCTCTTTCACTTGTGCCTAAGAAAGCCCACACCATATTTTAATTCTAGATTTTTTTTATGTTTCTCAATGCCTAATAAAAGGTTTTCCATGTCCAATATTAGATTATTTGGAATAAATTTTGACTTGGTCAAAAGTAGGAAGTTGTTAGGATTAGTTTCCTTCTTGGAAGAGCCATCTTTGACCTAAACTCTTCCCTCCTCTTGTGCGCCCACTTTTCCCATGCCTCCAATATTATTTCCACCCTTACTCCCTTTCTTTAGGGCATTGGTTTTCTATTTCACACACCAAAAAATTAAGGGAGGCGCATCCAAGAGTTGGACGCCCCATAGAAGTCCTCCTTTGACTAGGTTTTGACCTAGTTTTGCAATATAAAGGGAATGCCTCTTTCTTTGATCATAGAGGATGTGAAAAATCCTAGAAAAATTATAAAAAAATAGAGGAGAAGGAGAAGAATATGTGGAGGATTTATGGTGCCAAGATTCATGGAGAAGGGCCCTCAATCAAGACATCAAAAGTTGATCTCTTGAAGAGACAAGGTAAGAGAAGATTGTCTTCTCTTATAATTTTCTTTTATGTTTCTCTCTTCCTATTTTTATTTATAATTTTTATATGATAAAAATCTGAGAGAGAGAGAGAAAGGGTTTGAAGAAAGATGGAACCAAGATTCTTAGAGAAAAGATCATCATCTGGACATCAATCATTGATGTCATGAAGGCACAAAGGTAAGAGAAGATTATCTTCTCTTTATTTTCTTTTGAGTATCTTCTTCTTCATTATTAAATGTAATTTTTATATGATAAAGATCTGAGAGAGAGAGATGAGGAGGGCATGGGATCTATGCTCCAAGGTATTGGGGCATGGTGATCATTTTTGGATATGATCTGATCAAATCCTGATGCGAGAAGAAGAGAAGGTCTTCTCGTAGGGTTTTTTTGAGAGCCCTTCTTCTCAATTTTATTTATGAGATTTTTATGAAAAAAATTTGATAGCGTGAACTGAAAAATTAAAAAAAGATCCGAAGAAGAAGGTCTCCTCTGAACCTAGCAAAATAGATGTTTTCAGGACATCAACCATTTAATTCCCGAAGGAGAAGATTTATCTTCTCCTAGGATTTATTCCATAATAGATCCAAGGGTTGGATTCCTCCCGCATTCCTTCTTATGCTCTTCGTCTCTTGGATTGTCCAAGAGATCCGAAGAACATATATTTGATTAACCATCAAGAGGAATCCGAGCGAAGCTAGCACTTCGAGCGGATCTTCATTCGATGAAATTTCGATCTGTATTACAGATTTGTGTGGATCACTTATAGAGATCGGATGCATGTGCGATGATAAGTGGTAAAAATATACTAATAAAAGTATTAAATTATAAAATAAATTAATCTATTTTATTAAAAATTAATACTTTTATTAATTTTATATAGGAAAAAAGGCCACCAATGTGAAGATCTCATTTTTCTAGTTCAGATGAAATAAATTTCAGGCAAAACGAACTTCAAACGAGCCTAGAATCGAATTTCATTAAAAAAAAAAAAAAACCAATGCCGATGCAACGCTGACGTCAGCATTTTTCGCGGCGCACGGTGGACCATCTGAAGGGTAATTTGGGAATTTCATAGCAAGAGGCGTGTGTTGATTGGCTAAAGAATGCGGCGGTCCACGCAACACCGGGCTCGCACATGGTCCACGGAGGGCAATCTGGGAATTCTGATTGATCTAACGGGTGGTTTTCATTGAAGCTTGATCGGACGGACGAGAAGAAGGTACTGATGGACGGCATCCATAGCTCCCGATCGAGATCCAACGGTCGAGATTCATCCCGACGTAAAACTAAAGGTCTAAAGGTTTATTTCAACGTGATCGGATGGCCCAGATTTGATCCAATGGATGATCCAACGGCTAATATTAAATCTGACTTGATCTGGGTTATTTTAAAGGCTTTTTGAGTAGTTTTTGGACCGTTTGATCAACATCGAACGGCCAGAATTATCCAAATCTTAGTTTGAATTGATTTAGGAGTCCTAAACCTAATTTTTGATGGATTTTGAGAGAAATAAAACTCTTTACCTATAAAAGAACCTAGTGTTGTCATGAGAAAAAAAAATCAGAAAGAGAGATGGGAATTAGAGAGAGACAAAGAGAGAGACGGGGAGAAAGAGAGAGAGGGAGAAAGAGAGAGAGAAAGAGAGAAGAGAGAGATAAAAAAAAGTGATTTGTGAGAAAATCAAAAAGGGTTTTTGATTTTTTTTCGACGATCAAGACATCGATCAAGGAGCCTCTTCTTCTTCGCCAAGTTCTCCACATCAAGAGCAGCAGACAATCAATTTCAGCAATCAAACAGTCTAATTTCTCTATGCTTTTTATTTTATTTGCTATTTTTGAATTTGTTATCATGAACTAAATTTTATTTTACTAAGGCTAAGGTGTAGCCACTCTTTTGATGCAATATTCAGTATGATTTATTTTTAAATTTTATTCATGAGGAGTATATAAATCTGATCTTAATGCTTTTAGATTACTGGCCATCTTCTAATTGATCTGATGAACATAGATGTTACGGACCAAGTACATCTATGTTAATGCTTCTTGATTATATACCTTGTATTATGAATCAAATTAGAATTCATATGCATGCGGAAATTTTAGTGCGCTTTGGACGCAGCGTATTTTAATTAGAGGGTTTCACAAAACCTAATGCATTAATATTTATTTAAATTACACCTGGACCAAAGGGTAATTAATAAATATTAATAGTTTTGCTATGCCTGGACCAAAGGGTAGTGAATAAATTAGGAGACTCCACCGTCACATGAAATAAAATTAATCTAAAAATCTGAATATTGTATTGACTGAGTTGGTGAACCGATTGCCTTAGTAATCCATTGCTCTTGAATTTAAAATCCTAATAATTTACACTCTCTCTATTTAATTAAAAATTTTTAATTATTTTTTTATTTTTTTTAATTTCTTATTCTCATAAATCGATCTTCTAAATAAAGCATAGGAAAGAGCTTTTCAGTACTTATTTTTCAATCCTCTAGGGATGATACTCTACTCATTCACTTTATTACTTGATCGACTGGTGTACTTGCCATAGCTATAAATTAGCACGCATCAAGTTTTTGGCACCGTTGTCGGGGATTGTGTCTAAAACAATATTGAAATTTTGATCCTAGCTTTACTTTAGAAATTTATTTTTAATTTTTATTATTAAAAAAAAAAATTTAGTGCATGACACGTACTGGACATAGTAACTTACTACCTCTAGATCCAAAAATTGAAAGAACTATTAGAAGACTACAACAAGAGAGAAACATGGCAGCTGAAGATCCTAACGACATCAATCTAGGATTGGATATGGCGACTGAAGGACAGCATGAAGCTATTCGACCAGTACATCGTCCATTAAATGATTACATCACACCATCTATAGCCGATGCAGCTTCGAGCATCAGGAGACCGTCTATACGAGCAAATAACTTCGAAATAAAGCCGACGATGATCCAGATGATTCAATCAACTGTCCAATTCAGTGGACACATGCATGATGATCCGAATGCCCATATTTCTAATTTTCTTGAACTTTGTGATACTTTTAAAATTAATGGGGTGTCGGATGATGCTATTAGATTAAGGTTATTTCCTTTCTCTTTACGGGATAAAGCTAAAAATTGGCTTCATTCTCTTCCTACAGGTTCTATCACAACTTGGGATGTTCTGGTCCAAAAATTCTTAGCCAAGTATTTTCCACCTTCCAAAACTGCTAAGATGTGCAACGATATCACTTCTTTTATGCAGATGGACATGGAGACACCATATGAGGCTTGGGAGCATTTCAAGGAACTGCTGAGGAGATGTCCAAATCATCAACTACCCGTATGGCTTCAGGTACAAACTTTCTATAATGGTTTATCTCCTACTAATTGATCTATGATTGATGCAGCAGCAGGAGGAACCATTAATCGAAAAATGGAGGAAGAAGCCTTCGATTTGATCGATGAGATGGCATCAAATAGCTATCAATGGTAAACAAAGTGCATGATGCCAAAAAGACTAGCAGCTGTGTAGGGAGTAGATTGCATGCCAACATTACTAGCTAAAATTGCAGCCCTTAGAGCTAAAGTCAACAACTTAAAGGGAACAGCTATGCACGTTCAGAGCATGACTTGTGACCTGTGTGGAGGAGGACACGACACGAGCAATTGCCAGACAGGTAATCCTTTTGCTAAAACAACTGATACAGCTAATTATATTGGTAATTTTTTCAGGCCGCAATAAAATAATCCCTACTCCAACACATACAATCAAGGGTGGAGGCAGCACCCAAATTTCTCATGGAGCAATCAAAATGCAGCACAACAACCACCCCCGAGATTTCAAGTACTTGAAAAGAAGTCCAACATGGAAGAGCTAATGGTCAAATTTATGCAAAACCAAGAAGCAACTATAAAAAATTTGGAAGCCAAACTTAGGCAGGACCAAACAGCAGCAATTCGAAACTTGGAGATGCAAATAGGTCAAATGGCTAAGATAATCTCCCAGAGACCTCAAGGATCTTTGCCAAGCAATACGGAGACAAATCCAAGAGAGCAAGTCAATGCTATCACCCTAAGAAGTGGTACAAAGCTGGAGGAGCTACATCAGAAGAAAGAGACTGAAGAGCCAACTACAAATAAGGAACCATCAACTCAAACTCGTCAGTCACCAAAACAACCAGCAGATGGATGGTCTCTAGGTATATGGTTTGCTGATCCAAATGTGAAGCCCTACGTGCCATCACTACCATTCCCAGAGAGACAAATACAACATCCAGATAAGGAATTTTCTAACTTTTTCAAAATTCTAAAGAATTTACATATTAATATTCCTTTTGTAGATGCTATTACTCAAATGCCCAGGTATGCCAAGTTTCTCAAAGAAATCTTAACCAATAAGAAAAAGCTGAAGGAGCATGAGAGAATAAATTTGAATGAAGAATGCTCAGGAATACTTCAAAATAAATTACCACATAAGCTAAAAGATCCAGGGAGTTTTACTATCCCCTGCATTATTGGTGATTGTAGTTTTGATAAAGTTGTATGTGATTTAGGAGCAAGCATTAATCTCATGCCTTTTTTTATTTTCAGGAAACTCGGTCTAGGAGAACCAAAGCCTACCACTATTACTCTTCAATTAGCCGATAGATCCATTAAATATCCAAGAGGTATAGTGTAGGATGTCTTGGTAAAGGTAAACAAGTTTATTTTCCCTGTTGATTTTATTGTTCTTGATATGGAAGAAGATTATGATGTACCCCTTATTTTAGGGAGACCCTTTTTAGCTACTGGAGGAGCTTTAATAGATGTTCAACAAGGAAAATTAATTCTTAGAGTCCAAGAAGAATAAGTTACTTTTAATATTTTCAAAGATACTAAACATCTTGATGACAATCAAACTTGTTTTCTAATTGATATTATTGAACAATTCAGTATATGAGAATTCTGTAGAAAACATGTTTGAGACTATAAAAGCGAGCAATGTCAAATTGAAAGAGGACTCGATTAAACATGAAAGTATTCCAATTGAAGTGGCACCGGATTGATCCACTTTAGAACTTAAAGAAAGTCAAGCTGAAGACTATAAATCAGAACTACTAGATAGGTTGTTTCTTTTCTTTTTAGTTTTGATCATTTTTTTTTCTTTTATTTTTCAGTAATTTGTTGTTGCTCTTTTACTGCTCTGGTGTGTATTTTTAATTTTGCAGAAAAATCAATGAGAACTCAAGCAAAATTTCAAAGCTCCAAAGAACCAGATTGAACCAAATCAGGTGTATTCTTTCCTATCCTTTATTACATCCTTTATTTTTCTTTCTCTTTTAAGACAACGTAGAATAAGTTAAAGTTAAAAAAAAAAAAAAAAAAAAAAAAAAAAAAACCCATGTGTCAAGAAGAAAATCTTGAGCAAGATAAACTGGATAAGTGATAAAAGATAGAATTATTTACTAATGAATGTAATGAGTTAAAGAAGTAGATTAGTTGGTCAACTTTTAGCAGTCTACTTAGGTCATTAAAAGATTATTAGCACTTTTTATTGCACATGCACACTAACAAGGCAAAGTAGGTATTGATTATAAAGTCAACTGAGGATTCAATTATCACTAAAAATTGATAATTAATATACATTCTAATCAAAGAATGTATAGAAAATTGAGAATGTATAGAAAATTAACCAAAATAGGTGATAAGAGAGGATACTTTTATTCTTTTAATTTAATACTGAAATGCTAAAGTTAGTCATCACGAACACAAGTGCTATAGATCTTTGATGTACTCTAAGAAAGTTTTTAATTGTATTGACTAAAAAATTTGCTTCTGAAGCTCAATGCTTAGTTGGCAGTATTTTCTAAACTTTTTGACCTTTAATCCTAGATTTTATCTCCGTGATGGATAATCTTATTGAAATATGGTATTAAATAAAACATTGCTAAGGGACTAGCAATGACTAAGTTGGAGGGTGTGATAAGTGGTAAAAATATACTAATAAAAGTATTAAATTATAAAATAAATTAATCTATTTTATTAGAAATTGATACTTTTACTAATCTTATGGAGGAAAGAAGGCCACCAATGTGAAGATCTCATTTTTCTGATTCAGATGAAATAAATTTCAGGCAAAACGGACTTTAAATGAGCCCAGAATCGAATTTCAAAAAAAAAAAAAATCCGTCGATGCAATGCTGACGTCAGCATTTTTCGCGGCGCACGGTGGATAATTCGGGAATTTCACAGCAAGAGGCGCGCACTGATTGGCTGAAGAATGCGGCGGTCCATGCAACACCGGGCTCGCGCATGGTCAACGGAGGGCAATTTGAGAATTCTGATTGATCTAACGGGCGGTTTTCACTGAAGCTTGATCGGTCGGACGAGAAGAAGGCGCTGATGGATGGCATCCACAGCTCCCGATCGAGATCCAATGGCCGAGATTCATCCCGACGTAAAACTAAAGGTCTGAAGGCTTATTTCAATGCGATCGGACGGCCCAGATTTGATCCAATGGATGATCCAACGGCTGATATTAAATCCGACTTGATCTGGGTTATTTTAAAGGCTTTTTGAGTGGTTTTTGGACCGTTTGATCAACATCGGACGGCCAGAATTATCCAAATCTTAGTTTGAATTGATTTAGGAGTCCTAAACCTAATTTTTGATGGATTTTGGGGGAAATAAAACTCTTTACCTATGAAGAACCTAGTGTTGTCGTGAGAAAAAAAAATCAGAGAGAGAGACGGAAATTAGAGAGAGACAAAGAGAGAGACGGGGAGACAGAGAGAGAGGGAGAAAGAGAGAGAGAAAGAGAGAAGAGAGAGATAAAAAAAAATGATTTGTGAGAAAATCAAAAAGGGTTTTTGATTTTTTTCGACAATCAAGACATCGATCAAGGAGCCTCTTCTTCTTCGCCAAATTTTTCACATCAAGAGCAGCAGACAATCAATTTCAGCAATCAAACAGTCTAATTTCTCTATTCTTTTTATTTTATTTGCTATTTTTGAATTTATTATCATGAACTAAATTTTATTTTACTAAGGCTAAGGTGTAGCCACTCTTTTGATGTAATATTCAGTATGACTTATTTTTAAATTTTATTCATGAGGAGTATATAAATCTGATCTTAATGCTTTTAGATTACTGGCCATCTTCTAATTGATCTGATGAACATAGATGTTACGGACCAAGTACATCTATGTTAATGCTTCTTGATTATATACCTTGTATTATGAATCAAATTAGAATTCATATGCATGCAGGAATTTTAGTGCGCTTTGGACGCAGCGTATTTTAATTAGAGGATTTCACAAAACCTAATGCATTAATATTTATTTAAATTACACCTGAACCAAAGGATAATTAATAAATATTAATAGATTTGCTATGCCTGGACCAAAGGGTAGTGAATAAATTAGGAGACTCCACCGTCACATGAAATAAAATTAATCTAAAAACCTGAATATTGTATTGACTGAGTTGGTGAACCGATTGCCTTAGTAATCCATTGCTCTTGAATTTAAAACCCTAATAATTTACACTCTCTCTATTTAATTAAAAACTTTTAATTATTTTTTTATTTTTTTTAATTTCTTATTCTCATAAATCGATCTTCTAAATAAAGCATAGGAAAGAGCTTTTCAGTACTTATTTTCCAATCCTCTAGGGACGATACTCTACTCATTAACTTTATTACTTGATCGACTGGTGCACTTGCCATAGCTATAAATTAGCACGCATCATGCGACTCCAAAGGCAACAACGGATTCAACCACAGAGTTCTCGATCCACGCGAAGGTAAGAGATCTGATCTCTTGGGGATCTAGATGTGATCTAGGGTTAGATCTTGAATTATTCTAGATCTAGGTATTGATATGATCAATACCACTTATGATTAATTTAATTTTAGATTTATATTTACTTCATAACATGCTATAGATTCTTGATGTAGGATTTTGTAATTTGATTACATGCATTTTGTAGATTAAAGAGTTTAATCTATGTCTTTTGCTGCTATACATTTTGAAAAAGTTTTAAAATCTATGCATGAAACCCTGCATGTTTCCTATCATGAATAACTTGGAAAAGATGCAATACTGAACTCGCTGCCAAAGTTCTATCTTCCTTTCCTTACTCATTATAGAATGACAAAGCCTAAAGTAAACTATCATGACTTACTAGGGTTACTTCAGAACTTTGAGAGGGATCACTAGCTCCATAAAGAGTCGATAAACTTAGTGGGAGGTTCATCTTCTGGTTCTCAATCTTTTAGAAAAGGAAAGAAGAACAAGAAAAAGAAAACAAAGAAGGTGCAAGTTCAGGTTGGGACATCGGTGCAAGGCCGGACCAGAAAGATCAAGCCTGATAAGAGTAAAGCTGAATGCTTCTTTTGCAAGAAGTGGGGGCACTAGAAGAGAAACTTTCCTCTGTACATTGCCTCCCTGGAACCAAATAGGCAGAGAAAGAAGCAAGCTATTGCTGGGCAAGGTATTTATATGATAACTCCTTACAATTTTTTTATTTATTATATTACTAACTGGGTATTGGATACCAATAACCCTTACCATATTTGCAATTCATTGCAGGGATTGCAGGTCAGTAGAAGATTCGAGCAAGATGAGAGATTCTTGAACATTGAAGATGGAAGACCAGTTCTAATTCTAGCTTTAGAAATTTTGAAACTTGTATTTCAATCTCATACTGTTATTCATAGTGATTATTATTTTTGTCCTAATTTCTTTTTAAATATCATTTTTGTAGGCCTTTTAGCCATAAATAATTATAAAATTTTAATAAAGAAATTGGTTTGTAATATCATTGTGAATGGTGTTACTGCTTTCTATAGATAATTGAACAATGGTGTATATATGTTATGACAATCTATTAATATAGTCTATTCTACTGGCAAGCATCCTAGATTAGATGGTGTATCAGATATCTACTTATGGCACTGTAGGCTAGGTCATATAAACCAGAATAGGATAAACAAGTTGACTAAAGAGCAAATCCTCAAAGTCAGTGATTGTGAATCACTTCTAACCTGTGAGTCCTGTCTTCTTGGAAAAATGACCAAGTCATCTTTTACTGAAAATGGTGAGAGAGCTAATAAGCTCTTAGATCTAGTACATACTGATGTATGTGGACCAATGAGCATAAGTGCCAGAGGTGGTTTTGTCTACTTCATCACTTTCACAGATGATCTATCTAGATATGGATATGTCTATCTGATAAAACACAAGTTAGATTCTTTCGAAATGTTCAAACGATTTTGAAATGAAGTAGAAAAATAAACTGAGAAGAGTATTAAAACTCTTCGATCTAAGCGAGGAGGAGAATTCCTTTTTGGTGAGTTTCTCACATATCTAGGAGAGAATGGGATTCTCTTTCAATGGACTCTTCTTGGAACACCACAACATAATGGTATATCTGAAAGGAAGAATCAGACTCTATTAGACATGGTCCGATCCATGATGGAATTTGCCAGCATATCGATATCCTTCTAGGGATATGCACTCGAATCAGCTTATTACCTATTAAGTAGGATTTCAAGTAAGTCCATAGTTAAAATCCCATATGAGATATGGACAGGACGTAAGCCAGTAGTTTCATACCTTAAGATTTCGGGGTGCCTGGCTTATGTCAAACGGTTAATTACATATAAACTTGGACCTAGGTCTGACAAGTGTACATTCATAGGATATCCAAAAGAGATCAAAGGATACTATTTCTACCATGCTGATGAACAAAAAGTATTCGTCAGCCTTAGGACAACCTTTGTGGAAAATGAGTTCCTTGATGAAGGAACTGTTGCCTCTAAGTTGAACTTGATAAAGTTCAGCAGATAGAAAGTCTGACACAGAATGTTGAACCTAAGTCAGATTTGATCAAAACAGATCCAAAGCCTAGTGAACCCGCACCATTAAGGCGATCCAATAGAGTACCACACCATCCAGACAAATACTATAAATTCTTGATCCAGGATGGTGATCCCATCAAACCTGATGAGAATGATGAGGATCCGATCACTTATATGGATGCGATGCAGAGATCCAACTCTGAGAAATGGCTAGAAGCCATGAGATCCGAAATGGATTCGATGAAGATCAATGATGTATGGACATTAGTTGACCCACCTACAAGGGTTAAATGCATTTGATGTAAATGGGTATTCGAAAGAAAAAGAGGCACGGGCTGAAAGATGGAGACCTATAAAATCCGTCTGGTTGCCAAGGGGTATCGTCAATATTATGGTATTGACTATTATGAGACATTCTTTCCAGTGGCAATGCTTAAATCCATTCAAATAATGCTTGCAAAAGCTGCCCACTTGGACCATGAGATTTGGCAGATGGATGTAAAGACGGCTTTCCTAAATGGAGAGCTAACAAAACTGGTGTATATGATACAACCTGAGGGGTTCATATTCACAAATGAATTCAAGGTGTGCAGGATTCAGAGATCCATTTATGGATTAAAGCAAGCATCTCGGAGTTCAAACATGCATTTTGATAAAATAATCAAAACATATGGCTTCATTAAGAATGGAGATGAACCTTGCATTTACAAATGGGCAAATAGTCCAGTAGTGGTATTCCGTATTTTGTATGTAGATGACATTCTCTTAATCGAAAATAACATTCCTACACTATAAGGAATAAAAGTCTGGTTGTCATCACGGTTCTCCATGAAGGACTTGGGTGAAGCATCCTATATCCTAAGGATGAAGATCTATAAGGATAGATCTAAAAGGATGCTTGGTATATCCTAGTCCACATACATAGAAACTGTGCTAAAGAGGTTCAATATGGAGAATTCTAAAAAGGGCTATCTTTCGATAGGCCAAAAAATTTCTCTCTCTAAGAAGGATTGTCCGACAACTTCTAAAGAGAGAGTGCATATGAGTAGAATTTTATATACTTCGACAGTGGGATCTATTTTGTATGCAATGATATGTACGAGATCAGATGTGGCATACTCACTAGGAATAGTAAGTAGATACCAGTCTGATCCTAAAGAAAATCACTGGAAGGTGGTTAAAACCATCCTTAAGTATTTGAGAAATACTAAGGACTAATGGTTGGTTTATGGTGAGTTAGATCTGAAGCTTATGAAGTTTACAGACTCCAGCTTTCAATCTAACCATGATGACAGTAAAAGTGTGTTGGGGTATATCTTTACTCTAAATGGTGGAGCTATCTACTGGAAAAGTTTCATGAAGCATATAGTGGCTGACTCTGTTTGCGAAGCAAAGTACATGGCAGCATTAGTTGCAGCAAAGGAAGCTATGTGGCTGAGAAAGTTCATCACCGAGCTCAGAATAGCACCCTCCATTGATGGTCTAATCCTAATCTACTTCGACAGCACTGGCGCCATAGCTCAAGCAAAAGAACCGAAGGCACACTAGCAGACAAAGTACATTCTGCATTGCTTTCATTTGATCCATGAGATCATGGATCGTGGTGATTCGACCTTCAGAAGATCGACGAAAAGAAGAACCTAGCCGATCCCTTCACTAAAGCCCTGACAATCAAGAAGTTCGATAATAATATGTCAAAGATGGGTATTAGATACTATGTCGAGTGGCTTTAGGACAAGTGAGAGTTATTGAAAATTATGTCCCAAAGTCAATCATCAGTCTATTGAGGGTTGAGATATTGTAATTAATTTATTAATTAATAAAAAATATTTTAGCATCTTTTTTTGTAATAAATTTTTATCTTCTAATGAATTCCATTATTTTGATGAAGTTCTTAAAACTATTTAGTTTCGATAAAGAGAGGATTCATAGGATTCATTGATTAGTTCTTAAATTTATTCACAACCAAATGATAGGCTATTAATTATGATGACAACGTCTATCAAGTATAAGTCACTATATGCCATATAGGTTGGTTGTCCTCTTAACCATGGAGTATGGAGACACTGGTATGGCATACAGGTGAGATATATAGGTACATCATCATTGAACGTGACCAACTTTAGAGCATTCTGCTGTCGAGAATGTCTTTAATAGGATATAGGTATAAGTATCTCTTAGACCTGAGATCACCTCAGTGACTTGCAAGCAACTCACTGTACTTTGGTATCGAACTAATTGAATTTCTAATTCAGCAATGGAAGGCTTCTGAGCACAATCAAGTACTTGTAAAGTTGGAGTGTGATCAAGATGGAATTGACCACTCCAAGAGTTGGAGAAGAATGTATCACTGTATTTCAATATAGCAAAATCTTGGCCAGGATAATCCATCAGATGGATTTGATATTTTAAAATACAATGTAGACAATCTGATCAAAATTGATAGTTAAACTCTGAGGTATCCTACGAGCATTATAGTCAAGGGCATGAATTATATGGAAACTATATTTGCATGGGTTCTAAGGATGGTGTTCTACACCTTTCGACCTATCTGACCATCGGGTATCATTGCTAGATGATCACTTCGATTGGTATAGAACTTTATTCCTATGCTACTGGCATAGGTTCAGACCTATGAGGTCACACACATTAGAGTTCATACTCCAATCGGATGGTTGATCAGCGATTTAGAATCATTTTAAGGTTAAACAATCAATACGATTGGTGTTTAACCTAGTGCAAGTATTATAGGAGGATCGATTTGCAATTTGATCACTAATTAATTTATTTTGATTAAAATAGAAGGCTGAAATTAAGTTTAATTAAATATAATTTAATTATATTTGGTTTGGGCTTGATTGGATCAAGTCTAATTTGCTTTTTGGATAAGTCAAGTGCAAGGAAGAACTAGTCCTAGTCTAACTAGGACTCGGATCAATCCAATTTTCTAATTTGATTAAAAAATTAAATTAGAACTAAATCTAATTTAATCTAATTTAATTAAGTTTTTAAATATGTTATTGCCTTATTTAATTGTGTTGGTTTACTCTTGTTTTTATTTGGTTAAAAGACCTTGTTTGACCAAGTCAAAATAGGAGTTCTAGTGCGACTAGGACTCCCTATTCCTTGCGCCACCTAATCCTCATGCCCTATCCTTTTCTCTTTATATTTTTATGTGAATAATCTCCACACCCAAGGTTTCTCACACCTCCCTTCTCTCTTCCTTTTTCTCATATGGAAGTTTGTTGGAAGACCATGTCAAAAGGGAAATTAATTTTGCTTAAGGATTCTATGAGATCGAATCCTTGTCAACCAAAACTCTTTCCATAAGTGTGCCGACCCATTCTTATTTTCATTGATTTTCATGGTAAAAAAGGACTTTTGTGAGCCCCCCTTTGCTGGTCCATGGTAGAAAAAAAGGTGGGGGTGCCCAAGAGTTGGGCGCCCCAACAACATCCCTTATTTGGTTCTTCCTAGTCTAGGTTTATGACTTAACTTGGACTCTACATATCTCTTTATTTAAAGTGAATTTTTGGCTAAAATTTTTATGGATTGTGAATATTTGAGAGATATCTTTGATGTATAGAAAATATATAAAAATTCATTTGGGACATGGAGATATTGAAAATACAAATTAGGGTGTCTAGAAAAAGAACAAAGAATAAGAAGAGGGTCATCTTCTAGGGTTTTTGTTCCAGATCTATTCCTCCCTTTCTGTGAACTTTTGAGAGGTGTCTCAGCATCACAAATCTTTCTATTTACTTTTGGTATTTTGGAGTATCCATGTTTGAAAGAAGAAAGCATCGGATCAACCATCGAAGAGAGATCAGCACAGTGCTAGCATACTGTGCTGATTTCCTGCATCAGGATCTCTGATCGTGTTCGTGGACTCGTATAGATGACTCTTAGAGTCTGGACATGTGTGTAGCTTATGACTTCATCCTTAAGCCTGGATAAATAAGTTACAATGTCTAACTTGCTCAGGTAATATATCCGATCTATTAACTTCATATCTACATTTAATGTAGTGTAAATCTAGGTTGATTTGGTCCATCTTTTCTTTCATGTTTGATTTTAATTTTTGATTTAATATCAAGCCTTGATCATATATTAGATCTAAGATCTAGGTGTTTACATATTTATTTAAATAAATATTTAATTTATTTAAGTTTTTGGCTGCATGATCTTGAAAAAGTTTCAAGATCTATCCATAAAATTCTAGATCTAGTTCCTTCAAATTCTTCTTCATCATTCAAGATCATATCGCCAAATTTTGGTGTGCTTTCGGGAGGTTCTATAGCATGAAATTGAAGAAAAAATATTATTTTTACCCAAGATCTTGCAGATCTGATTAGATCTGAAGAAAATTTTTCTAAAAATTTTTGAATGATCTAATTAGATCTAAGAGTTCTTAATCTAATCATGACAATCTGATATTAAAAATTAAAAATTAAAATTAAATTAGATTTAATTTAAAGTACCTGATTGGATAATCTAATTATCCTATAATGATCCTATTGATTCCTGAGGTTTTGGAAGGAGTCACACGTGCGCTTGACCTCTACTGATATCCACTCAGGCAAGATCTAAATATCTTCTCCTAATAAACCTTTCCTACAAAAATTAGATCTGGCTCTGATCTACAGAACCTTTAAAACTATTTTTTGAAGGTAGCCCATCCGTCACACGAACACTATTGCGTAGATCCTAAATATTGTGCCAAAAATATTGGATCTTATTCTCAAATTTAGGCCTAAATTTTTAGGCTTAAAGAAGAGAAGAAGAGAGAGGATAGAGGGGGTGTGGGATTCAGGGATGGCAAACTTTGGGTGTGGAAAATTACTTCTTGCATTGAAAGCACTTTGACGTGAGAGAGGCTTTTATGTCCAATGCCTACCTAGAGTCCCTTTTAACCAAAATAACTTGTTTAGTTTATCATTAGGACTCTAGAAATTATTCTCCATGAATAACCATCAGATCTCATCAATTTTTTTTGCTAGAAATGATTCAAAAAGATGTTGGCATGAGTAGATAAGGAAGAGTCCACTCCGCCTAGGACTCTTCCTTGAAGAGTTTGATCCAAATCAAACTCTATCATAACTTAGGCTAGACTCCTTCAAAAATCAAAAAAAATTGGTACACCCAATGCATAACTCATGCTCTATCACATATCTAGAAAATAGATCAAAATGATTTTTAGAAAACTTTTTAGAAGTATCTGATCAGGTCACCCTCAATTCTCTCAAATAGGTCAACTTTTGATCCTAGTCCAATTTGAGTATGAATGGATTTAATTTTTATAATTAATTTAACCTGGACTTATTTCAGTCAGATGAAAATAAACTCATTCAAAATATAAGAATGAGTTAAATCAAATTTGACTTGGTTGTGATGAATCAGAAAGATTTCAGAAGGAGAAAGTTAGGCTCAATCATATGCTAGCACGATTACCTTGAACCTGATTGGATCTAATCCAAATCAATCAAACTGGCTTATCTCAATTGATGACATCCAGATCCAAACCCTTATTTCTATGATCTAGTTAGGTTCAATTCTATATGTTAATAAGACATGTCACGATTTCCATCATCGATATCATCGAAACATCTTTCAATGGACTAGAACTTTTTTGATTCATACAATTAGAATGATTGATCAACAAAATCATCCTAATTGCTTCCAAAATCCATAAGTGACACCTAGTAGTATATGGTGGCAACCCATCAGAATTGAAAGTGAACCTCTCGGTATAGCTACCTATGTGATTTGGTTCTTCTATCTTGAGCTCTGATAAGATTAGGGTTAAGGTGAACTCATCAAACCCAATGTCCATCATATGAATTAATCATTCGATTCGATTCCATTATGAAATCCTAATAGAATCTTTATCTATCTTCACTCTGCCATGGCCATGGGCTTATGAACTTAATCTCATGATTATCATAGGGCTACTCCTCGTCTACCGAGGTAGATAGATCCCCTATTGGTGCAATCCAATTCCTACAATGAACATGCTATAGCTAACATGCACCTCAGGATTTCGAATGGCTAGGAGATCGAGTTTTGGTATAATAAAACTATAACACCCTCAAGCTGAGTTGTCGATGCACCTCAGGTCAAAGAACTAGGTATACTACTATAGCATCGAGTTAGTCATTGACGAGAAGGTAGACTTTCTTATGACTGCTCGAGGTGGTCACACTCAATGCCCTTATTTTCTAACGAGTACCTGTACTCTTCCTTCAGTGTCTCCATACCATAGACTCAAGATATATCTATCCTAAGAAAGCGATTGCACACCAACCTTCAGGATCAATCACCATCCTCATGATGATCCTACAGTCGGAAGCAGTTTATGAGTTAATTATGAAAATTCATGTCTTAAATTTTCAACTCTTTAAAATATGAATTATCATTACCATTAACTCAAAGAATGTATCACAGATACTTTTAAATACACACTATGATAAAAAATAATTTATTTATTAATTTATAGTCAAAATTATAAAATTGTCCTTAGAAATGTATTACAAGTGATAGCCAATCTAACTTCTGGGGCACACATCTAATAAACTCCCACTTGAGCTAAAGCCAATTGGTTACAAATCTACGTCCCATCTTCTCAAGATGGGCTTTGATCTTTTGCTAGCTGAATGGCTTTATCAGTGGGTTAGCCACATTATCTGCAGTGTCAACTCTCTTGACCTTGACATATCTCTTCTCGAGGTATCGTGGATGAGGTGGTATCGCCACTCGATGTGCTTAGATTTTTGGTGAGACCTTGGCTCCTTAGCTAGGGCTATGATGCCATTATTGTCGTAGTACAAAGGGATGGCATCTAATGGCATCACTCTGAGCTCTATGGCAAACTTCTTATACCAAAAAGCCTTCTTTGCAGCTTTCGATGCAGTTATGTACTCTGCTTCCATGATGGAATCTACTATTACAGTATGGTTGAAACTCTTCCAGTTGACAGCACCACCATTGCACACAAACAGACTTTTAGATGTCAACTTTTGATCATCTATATCAAACATAAAATCTGAGTCTGTATACCCCTGGACCTAGAGTTCTCCATTATCAAAGACTAGAAACATATCCTTAGTCCTTCTCAAGCATTTATGGGTACATTTCACAGATGTTTGATGCTCTTCACCTAGATTCGACTGATATCTGCTCGTGACACTCACAACATAGGCAATATTAGGTCATGTACATAGCATGGCATACATGAGGCTTCCTATTGCTGAAGCATAGGGGATCTTGCTCATGCATTCAATCTCCTCGGATGTGTTGGGACATATCTTCTTGGCGAGATGAATGCCATGTCTGAAGGACACTAATCCCCTCTTGGAGTTTTTCATGCTAAACCTCTTTAGCACCTCCCTTATGTACATCTTCTATGAGAGACCCAGTAACCTATTTGGTCTATCTCTATAGACCTTAATTCCTAGAATAAAGGATGCCTCTCCTAGGTCTTTCATGGATAATTCTTTAGACAACCACATTTTGACTGCAGTCAATATGGGAATATCATTCCCAATTATGAGGATGTCATCCACGTATAGTACGAGAAAGACAACAATGCTCCCACTGATCTTTCTAAAACTATAGGGCTCCTCTTCATTTTTGATAAATCTAAATGATTTGATCACATCATTGAAATGAGCATTCCAGCTCCAAGATGCTTGCTCAAGTCCATATATGGACCTTTGCAGCTTGCAGACCTTATGATCAGTATCACTGGATGTGAAACCTAGAAGCTATTCCATATAGATATCTTTCTCAAGATATCCATTTAGGAATGCCATTTTCACATCCATCTGCCAAATTTTATAATCAAAATAGGCTGCAATAGCAAGCAATGTGTGGATGGATTTGAGTATGGCTACTGGCAAAAAAGTATCCTGATAGTCAATGCCTTCATGCTGACTATACCCTTTTGCTACGAGCCTTGCTTTGAATGTCTCTACATTCCCATCCGTACCTATCTTTCTTTCGAAGATCCATTTACACCCAATAGGTACTATACCTTCAGGTGGATCTTCCACGGTCCAGACTTGGTTTGAGTGCATTGAGTCAATCTCTGACTTCATTTTCTCTAACCATTTCTAGGAGTCAAAATCTGATATCGCCTCATCATAGGTTTTGGGATCATTACCATGAACCCCTTTTCTTCTGAGGAACATTTTCTCTACGTCCTCTAAAATAGTACCTAAGTACATTTTAGGAGGATGGAAAATTCTTTTTGATCTATGAGATGGATGAGGTAGTGATTGGACTGGCTTAATATGATTGGGTTCCATAGGTTCCTTGGCTTGTAGCTCTTAGAAAACTTTCTCCTCGAGCCTAATCTATCTTCTGATACCATTATCTTGAATAAATTATTTTTCAAGAAAGATGGCTTGCAGACTCACAATGATATTATGATCTTCTAGGAGATAAAAAATATCCTAATAACTCTTTAGGATATCCAATAAATCGAGCTCTAAAAAAGCTAGACTCTAATTTGTCCACCTGTTGTCTCTTGACATGGGTCGGACAATCCCAAATTCTGAGATGACTCAGACTTGCTTTTTTACCATACCATATCTCATACGATGTGGTAGGAACGGTTTTAGATGGAACCCTATTCAATAAATATATAGCGGTCAACAAACTATGTCCCCAAAGAAACTCAGGAAGTTCCATGAAGCTCATCATGGATCAAACTATATCTAATAAGATCTGATTTCTCCATTCTAAAACCCCGTTATGTTGAGGCATTCCAGGTGGAGTCTATTGTGAGACTATGCCACTATCCTTAAGATAGTCTAGAAACTTCCGACTAAGGTATTCGCCTCCTCAATTTGATCGAAGAATCATAATGGACTATTTTGTTTATTTTTCTACTTTGAGTCTGAATTTCTTGAACTTTTCAAAAGTTTCAGACTTATGTCACATCAAATACACATACCCATACCGAGATAAATCATTGATAAAGGCGATGGAGTAGATGTAATTGTCCCTGGTTGGCACATCAAATGGGCTGCATACATTAGTATGTACTAGGACAAGCAGGTCAGTGGCCCTTTCTCCATGTCCCACAAAAGGAAGCTTGGTCATTCTGCAATGAAGGCATAATTCACAAATTGGATATGACATAAAAGTCAACGAACATAATAACCCAGATTTCTCAAATTTGTTAACCCTGTCTTCAACTATATGACCTAGCCTAAGGTGCCAATAAAGAATAGAAATAGATACCTATCATTTAGACTATCCCTAGGTTGTTTTGATCCCATGGCATTCATGTTTTGCTCGATAATAAAAATAAAAACATCAATATGTAACAAATAGAGACTATTTATAAGAAAACCTCTTGCAATTTTATTTCTTTCATAAAGAATATTACAATGATCCTTAAGAAAACTAATTACATAGCCTTCAAGTACTCAACATGAAACATAAATCAAATTTCTGCTTGCTGCAGACACATAAAAATAGTCCCTAAGTACTAAGTATAATCCTGATGGTAATCATAGAGGATAGGATCCCACGGCCACAACAGCAACTCTTGCTCCATTTTTGATACAAAGGATC
Organism: Cocos nucifera; assembly: GCA_006176705.1. Classification (NCBI taxonomy): domain Eukaryota; kingdom Viridiplantae; phylum Streptophyta; class Magnoliopsida; order Arecales; family Arecaceae; genus Cocos; species Cocos nucifera. The sequence continues at coordinate 39,059 of QRFJ01002434.1, read as the reverse complement.
ATTTCACCATCCCTCAGCCTCTTACTATCCTCAAGACCCTACATAGAAGTGCACAAGTGAGCACTACAATCAGAGTCAAGCACCCAACTGGATGCAGAAGAAATCATAAGATTAGATTCTATAAGGAGCATACCTCCAAAAGGACCTACCTCCTTCTTGTTCTTTAGGCTGGCCAGGTAAAGAGGGTAGTTCCACTTCTAATGGCAATCATTGTTGCAATGGAAATATTTTTCTTTGTCAGCATCCTTCTTCTTTGACTCTGCCTTCTTCTTCTCACCATTGATCTTCTGCTTCTTCACGGACTTCTTCTTCTTCCCAAAAGAATTTCTCTTGGAAGAAGTTCGCTACACAGCAAGTACTAAGCCTTTAGAACTTTTTATAGAAAGCTCAGTAGTAACCATCATATTCATAAGCTCAACCAAGGTATTCTGAAGTTTATGCATATGGTAGTTCATGATGAATTGCCCATAGGCATCAATCAAGGACTATAGAATTATGTCCGTCTGTAGATCCTGGTCTAACTTGATACTGAGCTTCTCATGCTCTTCCAAGTCCTTGATCATCATAAGATAATGATCATGGACTGACTGCCCATTACGCATTTGAGCCTTAAAAAGTCTTTTAGTGACTTGTTATTTGGCTGCATGATTCTGCTCACCAAACAACTCTTGCAGGTGAGCCAACATTTGGTAGCTAGTCTTAATGTCTTCATGTTGAAGCTAGAGCTCATCAGGCATCAAGCCCAATATGTAATACCTAGCTTTGTTATCTTCATCCATCCACTTTTTAAGAGACGCTCTCTGATCAATGGATGGATGGGCTAGTAAGGTGGGAGGATCTTGTTCCAACACATGAGTCAACTTCTTGAAATCCAAAGTAATTTTGAAGTTTCAGAGCCAATCCTTATAGTTGGGTCCGGTCAGTCTATTGGTGTCCATGATATGGGCTAGTGGGTTAGACGCAGACATTTTTCTATAGAATGTCAAAGTTTATAGTTAGATTTTATAATTAGACTTAAACAATTTATTTAAAAATTTTATTTTTAAATAAATTAGACTTTCACTATTTACTTGAATCCCTGCACTTCCTTGGTAGAGATGCAAAAATCTCCATGATTATAGATTTTTAGTGAATGATGCGATCCCACCAACTGACTCACCACCTTACCTAACAGTTATTGGTGATGGGTCAACCGATGAGTGGACAATTCTTGTCTAATGATTTCTAATCATGGTGCATCCAAACATGATCTCTAATTCATGAATTTCACCGTGTCCAGAATATTGATCTACTCCTTAGTTAAGTTAGACCCACCATTTGCATAGATTGGATTCCTGATTGGGTCACTCATCATATCCAAAATATTGAGCCCAACCCATCCTCTAACCCATAGCATTCAATGCCTAATAGACATGGTTGCATCTTCTGGTGCAACTGGACCACTGTATCCAATCGAGAACAATCAACCCCAAGAAGGACCCGCACATCTATAATGGTGGAAGATCGACTTAATATATTTTTAGGATGATTTAATTTAGGTCTCTTTAAACTTGACTTAACTTAGTTATAATAATTATGACTAACCTAGTGGCACGGGTCAGCTCGAGTTGTTAGCCACCTCAAATCAGAACTGGATCGACATAAATGGCCAAGTAAGTGAGACCGGTGGAAGGGATATGCCATTAACTCGATAAGAATGCATCCAGGTTGAGTAACTCCCAATTAAAAATCAGTCGATCATATCTGCCAAACTTATCTTAGACCCCAAATTATCGAATCAGAATCAATTGGGTTAGCCAATAATCCAGGCTCGAATCATAGAGTCAAATTAGGTCTTGATTTGATCGAGTCACATGTCAATGTGATTCGATCATGACCTAGATTTAATCATATTAGGTTGATCAAATCTAAGCTTTTTGTGATCGCACCTAACCAACTCTTAATTCAATTTGATCAACTACTAGACCTATTTAAGCTACCCAAGCCCGAACCAATTTTATGAATATGTCTTAGATCTAAAAATTTATAATTTTAGATCTAATTAATTTCATAATCTTAATTCTTAATTAAGTTTTGGATTCATGAACAAAATATAAAATAGAAATCCTAGGATTTTAGGATCTAGGATTTTGCAGAAAAATAAATTTTGATTTCTGATTAAGGACGAACGTGCAGCACCCCTATACGCTATAAAAATACCCCATCGAATGGAAGGAGAGGGCCTTTAAATCCTACTTTGTTCTTATGATCAGACGGCCATAGGAAACTCCTTAACTAGGAATATAATTTTTTACTACAAAACTAGTTAAATCATATATCATATATAAAAAGATCTAACAAATACATGTCTTACATATATCTCATGTATCATCAATATGCAGACTTTCAGATCTAAAACATCACATATTAAATCTAAAAAATAAAATTTTAAATTTGATCATATCAAAATTAAAACTATTCTAGATAACTTATAGAACTATTCTATGACTAGTCTAAGCATGCATCTTTCATATCTCATATGAATAAATCAAAAAATTAAAAATTTTATTTTTTATTTTTAGATCTGATTATAATAATTATAATATTAAAAAAATAAAAATTAAATAGATCTAAAGTCATATTTAATTAAATTAAATACATGATCATATTAGACTACACATAGAATTATTCTATACATAATCTAGTCATGCATCTCATACATATTAGATCAAAATTATTTAATTTTTAATTTTTTAATTTTAGATCTAATCAATCCAATGTGACATATAAAATTTTATAATATTAGATCATAAATAAAAATAAAATTAGATCTAAGGTAGATCTGATGAACTGCTAACGCAGTTTTAATACCATTTGAAGGAAAAATACTATTTTTCACCATAGGATCGTGCACTGATCAGATCTGAGAAAGATTTTTCTAAAAATTTTTAAATGATCTGATTAGATCAAAGAGTTCTTAGATCTAATCATGATAATCTAATATTAAAAATTAAAAATTAAAATTAAATTAGATTTAATTTAAAGTACCTGATTGGGTAATCTAATTATCTTGTACTTATCCTATTGATTCCTGAGGTTCTGGAAGGAGCCATGCATGCACCTGGCCTCTATCGGTATCCACTTGGGTAAGATCTAAATGTATCTCCTCATGAACCTTTTCTATAAAAATTAGATCTGGATCTGATCCGAAGAATCTTCAAAAATATTTTTGAGGCAGCCCATCCATCACACGAACACTGTTGCATAGATTCTAAATATTATGCCAAAAATGTTGGACCTTCTTCTCTGATTTATGCCTAAATTTTTAGGCTTGTAGAAAAGAAGAAAAGAGAGGATAGAGGGGCCATGAGATATTGGGGATGATAGAATTCAGGCATGGAAAATTATTTCTTGTGTTGAATGCACTTTGATGTGAGAAAAGCTTTTATGTCCAATGCCTACTTAGAGTCTCTTTTGATCAAAATAACTTTTTTATTTTATCATTAATACTCTAACACTTATTCTTCATGAAAAACCATCAGATCTTATCTATTATTTTTATCAAAAATAATTCAAAAAGATGTCGGCATGACTAGATAAGGAAGAGTCCACTGCGCCTAGGACTCTTCCCTTAAGAGTTTGATCCAAAGCAAACTCTATCATAACTTAGTCTAGACACCTCTAAAAATCATGAAATATGGTACACTCAATGAATAACTTATTCCCTATCACATATCCAAAAAGTAGATTAAAATAATTTCTAGAAAAAGTTTTTAGAAGTATCTGATTAGGTGACCCTCAATTCTCTAAAATAGGTCAAATTTTGACCCTAGTCCAATTTGACTATGAATGGATTTAATTTCTATAATTAATCTGATCTGGACTTATTTTGGTTAGATGAAAATAAACTCATTTAAAATATAAGAATGAGCCAAATCAAATTTAACTCGATTGTGATGAATTAGAAAGATTTCAAAAGTAGAAAGTCAGGCTCAATCATGCGCTAGCATGATTATTTTGAACCTAATTGGATCTAATCCAAATCAATCAAACTGGCTTAACTCAATTGATGACATCCAGATCTAAATCCTTGTTTATGTGATCTAGTTAGATTCAATTTTGTATGATAATGAGATATTTTCGATCTCCATCATCGATATCATCGAAATACCTTTCGATGGACCAAAATTTTTTTGATTCATACAATTAGAATGATTGATCATCAAAATCATCCTAACTGCTTCCAAAATGTAGCAGTGACACCTAGTAATATATGATCGTAACCCATCAAAACTGAAAGTGAACCTCTCAGTATAATTACTTGTGTGATTGGGTTCTTCTATCCTGAGCCCCAACAGGATTTGGGTTAAGGTGAACTCGTCAAACCCAATGTCCATCATTTGAAATAATCATTTGATTCGAGTCTAATCTGAAGTCCTAATAGAAACTCTTTCTATCATCTTCACTCTGCTATGGCCATAGGCTTATGAACTCAATCTCTTGATTATCAAAAGGTTACTCCTCATCTACTGAGGTAGATAGATCCCCTATTGGTGCAATCCAATTTCTATAATGAACATGCTATAGCCAACATACACCTCAGAGTTTTGAATGGCTAGGAGATCGAGTTATGGTATAGTCGAACTATAACACTTCAAGGTGAATTATCGATGCACCTCAAGTTAAAGAACCAGACACACCACTACAGCATCAAGTCAGTCATTGACGAGAAGGTAGATTTTCTTATGACTACTCGAGGTGGTCATGCTCAGTGCCCTCATTCTCTAATGAGTATTTATACTCTTGCTCTAGTATCTCTACACCACAGACTCAAGACACATTTATCCTAAGAAAGCGATCGTATACCAATCTTTTGGATCGATCATCATCTTCATGATGATCCTACTATTAGGAGCAGCTTATGAGTTAATTATGAAAATTTATGTCTTAAATTTTTAACTCTTGAAAATATGAATTGTCATTATCATTAACTCAAAGGATGTATCACAGATACTTTTAAATACTCACTATAATGGAAAATAATTTTATAGTTAAAATTATAAAATTGTCCTTAGAAGTATATTATAAGTGACAGCCAGTCTGGCTTCTAGGGCACACATCTAATAGAACTCATCTCTGAGGAGATTGATAAATCTCAGTAGGAATGAGGTTGGCAGTCAAGAACTTCAGGAAGGGGTATTTTGCTCTCGATAAGCTCTTTGGGCAACTAGATGGAGTTTGACATGAGTCCGACCCAGAGGAGTCCAGCCTCGAGAAGTTCGAAAGATGCATTGCTGAAGGAGTCTGGAAGATTGGAGGCTAAAGAAAATTAGCTCCTCTGAGGTTGTCTGGTGATTGGGCGGAGTTCGACTGGCGAGAACTTGGTTGGCAGTTGTGATGGGTGGATGACTTTGATACTCTTGTGACTCATTTATTCTTTTTGGAGCTCAGCTATTTTTAGGGCCATCCAAAGGCTAATAAAAGGGAGATGAGGCTCTTTTGCCTGCGTACTCAATGCTCTTAGTGGGAGAATGCAGAGGTCTACCACTCTTCGTAGGTTGCTGAAGTTCGTTCAGGAAGAAGTTCTATCAATTTGGTGTCGAACCAATATTGAATAGTCCTAATGTGTTCCAGTTAGGAAGGGGTTCAAGTAACTTCAAGGTCGGCTAGGATGGATTGCATTGAAACCAAACACTCAACTACTTGGAGGGTTGCCATCACTGTTCAAGCTCGTCTGGATGAAATCCGTAATGCCTTGTAGGTTCTGGAATCACTAATTGAAGTTTGCCATGGTTGTTGTCATCGAACGAGGTTACCTAAGATCTTGTTGGACTTTGGCAGGAAAGAGTTTACCCCTAACACATATTTCAGTTCATACTCACTCATGACTTAGTCATGTACGGGGTGTACTAGATATGATGGACTGCATATGGAGGTTGTGAATAAGTCAATATGGAATCAATTACTCCTAGTAAGAGGAGATCGCATCCCACTCACTTTAATTGAATGATGATTCAGGAAGTCTTTGATCAGAGAATAATGAATATTAGAAATGGTTTCTAATATTTTATTAATCAAATCATCATCAAAAGATTAAGAGAAATGTGAATATGATATTTGTTAGGTGTAAAATTGAAAGAAAATTTGAATTTTCCGACATATGATCTGTGTAATCTGACTAGATTTGTAGAAAATTTTTCAAAAAAAATTTCTACAAATTCTAATTAGATCAAAGAGTTCTCCAATATGATTCTAATGATATAATATTAAAAATTAAATTAAAATAAAAATCTAGACCATTAGATGTTACCTTTAGGGTAAACCGCTTTTATCCTGTCAATGATCTGCAGAAGTTGTGGGTTCTGTATCAAGCCATGCAAGTGCCCGCCCTCTACCAAAGTCCACTTAGGAAAAATTTAGAGACAATCTCCTTCTGAATTTGATCTACAAAAATTAGATCTGAATCTGATTTGTAGAGCCTTCAAAATGTTCTTTGAAGGATGTGCGTTCGTCTCTTGACAGGAATCTTCTAGCTTTATCTTTGCTGCAGTTGCTTTCAACATTTGATGGCTGAAACACCAAACTCCTTGGGTGTGGAGAAGAAGGAGAGGTTCTAGAAGAGAGGCATGAAAGATGATGGGAGAGGCAGGGCTTCATGATGGTCTAAACATAATTGCCAAACATCTTTGACAATAGGTCTATTTATAGACCTATGCACAGCCCTAGAGTCTTGGTGTTTTAAGCAACCCTTTTGCTTAAAGCAGAAGGGCTCCATGCCATATCCTATGCCCTCTTGAATTTTCTTCTGATTTTTGTGAAACAAAAAGTAGAAAATATGGCATGGAAAAGAGATAGGGAGAGGAGTTTGGTGCAAACTTTAATATCCCTTGTATTTTAATCTTATCAAAACACATCCAAGCCTATCCAAAAAGGGGCACACGCCACATAGGGACATACGCCAACTTTTCTTCATGAAAAGTCCTAGGGATGTGCACCTCAAATAAACTCCAAGAGAGACACACGTCTCCTCCTTTCTTTCTTGCAAAGACTTGGTCAAACGATCGAGTCAATGTCTTGACAAAATAAAAAATGGTAGGTGGTGATAGGGAATTGGTAGGTATTGTCTTATTTCCATCTAATGAATTAAGACAATCCTTTTCTAACCTAAACAAGCTCCAGTCAGACAAAGACTATTGTTCCTATGGCTACTCGGAGCCACAGCCATTGATCCAATCTCTTACATGAACCTAGGTATTAATCCAACAAACTGAAGAAGATCTAATAAAGATGAAAGAAGCTAGGGTTTTGGCATTGGAACCAAAGAGAAAAGAGAGGAGAGGTAGGAAGAAAAGCTCAATTGTGTTCCAACCTTATTGTAAAAGTTACAATATCCAAATTTTTATACCCTAAAGTTCCCACATGAATCCTAATAAACCCCAGCTCAAAAACTCCCTTAAGCTAACCCAATACATGAAAGCACTCACGGAGTTTATGTGCACCCATGTCTCACATGCTCTCATCCCCTGGATCTAAATCCAATCCATACATGAATTAGCCTCCTTAAGATCTTGAACCAGACCTTAAGACCCTAGGATAATAGTTCTATCCAAGCCCAAATAGAATCCACGCATAACTTGCCACAACTAGCCGGCTCGGTCATCATGACTGAGTGACTACCTGAGACTGGTTGGCTCAATTTTAGACTAGAGCGACAATTTCTTGTGCTATGCCTGTAGTTCCGAAACGTGTACTACACATCGTGTCTGTCCCTATGTGCTTATCAGACTTGAGCCATTCAGTTAAAAACTGAAAGGGCTTACATACAGAAAAGCTCATTTTTCTATAGTCTTCAATTGTCTCTGACTTTGGTCCTCGCTCCAGTCTATGTCTATAATTTTTCGAAGCTAAACCAATGCCCATCGAGGTCCTCAATACACTAAACTCGATCCTATAGTAGAGCTACATTCTACCTCAATTCTAGGGTAATAACTTCGGTCCTAGCCTAGGACTTGCACCTATCCTATTCCCCAGAGCCTCACCATGAGCTTCTGCATAACCTCCAAGGTTTGGGAGCACACACTTGTAGCATCTCCACCTTGGTGCAATCCCAAGCTTGGCAAGCTGTACATCCTCCTACATGGATCCGTATCCTTGCATTGTTTGATAGCCCTCATGCTCATGCACTGCTTTCTTCTTCAGCTGCTGGCCTCTTTTAAGGCTTAGGATGACAACCTCTACGTGCAGTCCTGTGCTTATTCCTCTACAGCCACTTTGGAGTTGTAGGTATCTTTACTTGGTAGCTTGCATCACGATATCTGGACTTCCTTGGAGATCATGCAACATCCTTTACCGCACTCGCTTGCATATCTTTTGATGCTCCTAGCCTGACATTGTCCGCCTCTGAAATACGCTGTCTCCCACTACAATCCTCTCCCACTTAGATCTGCATACTAGCACTGGTGCTGGATATAGGTATCCCTTGCACACGGACTCGGCACTGAACCCATATCAGCAACTTTTCACCGTGAACTGTACTCATTGTGCTCGGTGCTTCCATGCTAGATGAAGTCCCTCTGAATGCGTAAAAGCTGACTCTGTTCCTAAAGGGAAATCCTGAATTTCTGGTCAATCGTTCAATTTGATTGGATCGAGAGGCATATTTCAAAAATTTTCTCAGATCCAGATCAGATCTGAACTTTTTTAGATTTGATTTATAAAATGATAGTAAAAAATAAATAAATTAATTCTAAATAATTTTTACCTTGATCTTGGGTAATCTGATTACCATTGATGATCTTGGAAGCTTTGAGGTTCTAGATTAGCCATGCAAGCACTCCTCACCGATATCACTTAAACTGGATCTGAGAATCTTCTCTTCTCTTTTTTTGCTCCAAAAATCAATCTAGATCTGATTTGGAGGATCTTCAAAATACCTTCTAAAGATCACCCTCGTCTCTGATGAGTTGCTTTCTTCCTTTTTGTCAGCCTTTCCTTGCTTGACTCGCACTAATCTGAGACCCACTTACTTGGGCTGGAGAAGAGGGAGAGGGCTAGATGGTGGTTGGAGAAGGAGAGGGCAGCCTTGGGGTGGCTTGGAGAGGAGTTATCAAAAGTTGGCACAGACGAAGGGTCTATTTATGGACTCTACTGCGCGCATGCAGTGCTGCATCACCGCGCAATGTCTTGCTTCATTCATCAGATCTAAATCTGATGATTGGTGATGGAGACCCAGGATTTCATCCTAAGGTGCACTAAGACTGGTCAAAGTCTATAGTGAGGGTACCTAGTTGAATCCAACAAGCAACTGAGATCCATCTGTATGGGACTCCAGTGTCCCTATCCTGGGCGAACACCATCCTAGGCATGCGCCACTTTCTTTCCAATTTTCAGAGAGGGACAAGCCCTATCTACTCTACAATATTGCATGACACATGGGTAATGTCCAAGGGTCAAAGGTCAAGTTTGACCAAGTCAAGTACAAGAATTAGCAGGTGATGGAAAATGGCAGGTGTTTCTCAATTTATCTCATAAATTAAGACAACCCTTTTCTGACTTGACAAGCTCTAGTCAGATCAGGTAAATACCTGAGTGAGCACAAACTCATTTGGCTTTCGAGTAAACTTTTAAGATAGAAAAAGAAGAATGTTAGGCTCAATCATGTGCTAGGATGATTTCTTAACTAATTGATCTTATTCAAATCAATTGAACTGGGTTAGTCCAATTGATGATACCAGATCCAAACCCTTTTTGTGTGACCCACTTAGTTTTAGTTCTTATATAATGGACATGTCATGATTTCCATCATCGACATCATCGAAACTCCTTTTCGATGGATCAGAACTCTTCTGATTCAACAACTTAGAATGATCGATCATCTAAATCATCTTAATTGCTCCAAATCACACAGTGACACTAGCAGCATAGGTGGCAACCATCAAAACTAAAGTGAACCACTCGTGGATAGCTACTTGTGTGATTAAGTTTTCTATCTTGAGCCCATTCAGATTAGATTAAGGTGAATCATCAAACCTAATATCTATCATATGATTTTAATCATTCGATTCAAGTCCGATTGAAAACCTTATAGAAACTCTTTCTATTATTCACTCTCTTGCCATGGCCATGGGCTTATGACTTGATTCTCGTGATCATCATAGGGCTGCTCACTCATCCATCGAGTAGATAGATTCCATCTTGGTGGCAAATCCAATTCCTACATAAAACATGCTATAGCCAACAACACCTCAGGAGTTCTGAATGCTAGGAGATCGAGTCATGTGTGTATGTCAAATATACACCCTCAAGGTGAACTGTCCGATGCACCTCAGTTAAAAACTAGACACACACGAGCATCGAGTCGTCTTGAGAGAAGGTAGACTTCCTATGACTACCGAGGTTGGTCACGCTCAGTGCTCTCATTCTCTAACGAGTATCCTATACTCTCACTCTGATGTTCTACACCATAGACTCAAGACTTATCTATTCATAGAAGCGATTGTACACTAAACTTCTGGATCAATATCATCTATGATGATCTAGGTGATCAGAGCATTTTTGAGTTAAATAATAAAATTCTTGTCTTAAATTTTCAACTCTTTGAAAATAAGAATTATCATTACCATTAACTCAAGGAATGTATTAACAGACACTAAATACATCATAATGTGATAGAAAAATAATCCATTTTATATTATAGTTCAAAATTATAATTTTGCCCTTAGAAGCGTTATTTAAGTGTCAGCCAATTCGGCTTCTAGAGCACTAATATCAACAAACCCCACTTAACATAAGCCAATTTGGCTAACAATCTAAGTCCATTCTTCTCAAGGTGAGGCTTCCTAATCTTTCTGCTGGCCCAATGGCTTTGTAAGCGGATCCGCCGCATTATCTACGGAGTAGACTTTCTTGACCTCGACGTAATCCTTCTCGAGGGTAAAATCGTGGATGAGGTGGTATTGCCAGCTCGATGTGTATTGGATTTTTGTCGGAGACCTCGATCCTTAGAAGGGCTATGCGGCGCATTATATATATAATACAGAGGATAGGCATTCGATGGCATCACTTTCCGATCTCCACATGCAGAAACTTTTTAATAACAGATATGTCCTTCGTAGTTACTGGACGATGCGAATATAATTCTTGCTTCAATGGTGGAATCATTGCTATCGATAGTCTGTTTGAAAACTTTTCCAACTGACAGCTATGACGATTGACACAAAACAGACTGCCAGATGTTGATACTTTATCGATCATCATACATTCGGATATAATCAAGTTCCTGTAACCCTAGACTTTGAGTTCTCCATTACCAAAAAGACAAAATATATATCTAGTTCTTCTCAGTCATAAGGATACATTTCATTAGAAGTCCATGGTAATTCACCTAGATTCAATGATTATCATATCGTGAAGCTATGGCATGGCTATATCAGAGTCATGTACATAACATGGCATACAATTAGGCTCTTGTTGCTGAAGCATAAGAATCTTGCTCATTGCATTCAAGTTTCCTCAGGTGTGTAGGGCAATCTTTCTTGGAAGATAAATGCTATGCCCAGAAAGGATAAATCTCCTTTCTGGGAGGAGGTAGTGTATGGATTGGCTTAACCTGATTTAGTTCCATTTGGTCCTTAGCTCATTGCTCTTGTGAGACTTTCTCATCGAGCTTGATCTGCTTTCTAATGCCGCTATCTTGAATAAACCATTTTTCAAGAAAGATGGCATGTCGACTTACAATCATATTGTGATCTTCTGGAATGTAGAAATAATATCCTAATGACTCTTTAGAATATCCTATGAATCAAGCTCTAAAGGACCTAAAGTCTAACTTGTCCGCTTATTGTCTTTTGACATGAGCCGAATAACCCCAAATTTTGAGATGACTCAGACTTGGTTTCTTACCATGCCAAATCTCATACGGTGTAGTAGGAACGATTTTAGAAAGAACCCTATTCAGTAGGTAAATTACAGTTAACAAATAGTATCCCCAAAAAAAATCAGGAAGATTTGTGAAGCTCATCATGGATCGAACCATATCTAATCAGGTCCGGTTCCTCCATTCTGAAACCCTGTTGAGTTGAGGTATTCCTGGTGGAGTGCATTGAGAGATTATACCATTTTTCTTGAGATAGTCCAGGAATTTCTGACTAAGGTATTCACCTCCTCAATCTGATCGAAGAACCTTAATGGGCTTTCCAATTTACTTTTCTACTTCATGTCTGAATTCTTTGAACTTTTCAAAAGCTTCAGACTTGTGTCTCATAAGATACACATAACCATACCTTGATAAATCATCGATAAAGGTTATGAAGTAGACTAAGTTACCTCTAGTTGGCACATCAAATGGGCCGCACACATCTGTATCTACTAGGGCAAGAAGATCTATGGCCCTTTCCCCATATCCTACAAAAGGAAGCTTGGTCATTTTGCCATGAAGATAGGATTCACAAATTGGATATAACTCGAAAGTCAATGGACTCAATAGCCTAGTTTTCTCCAATTTGTTAACCCTATCTTCTGCTATATGACCTAATCTTAGGTGCCATAGATATCTATTATTAGGACTATCCCTAGGATGTTTTGATTTTATGGCATTCACATTTTGCTCAAAGTTAAAAATAGATACATCAACATGTAACTGATAAAGACCGTTAATAAGAAAACCACTTGCAATTTTATTTCTTTCATAAAGAATATTACAATGGTCCTTAAGAAAACTAATTACATAGCCTTCTACTGCAAGGCAAGAAACAGAAATCAAATTCTTGCTTGTTGCAGGCACGTAATAACAGTCTTTTAATACTAAGTCTAAACCAGATGGTAGTCGAAGAGGGTATGTTCCCACGACCATGATAGCAACTCTTGCTCCATTTTTGATGCATAGGATCATCTCACCATCCCTCAGCCTCCTGCTATCCTCAAAATCCTGCATAGAAGTGCATAAATGAGCACTAGAACCAGAGTCAAGCACCCAACTGGATGCAGAAGAAACCATAAGGTTAGACTCAATAATCAACATACCATCAGAAGGACCTGCCTTCTTCTTCTCTAGGATGGCCAGGTATGTAGGGCAGTTCCACTTCTAGTGGCCGTTGTTGTTGCAATGAAAATACTTTTCTTTGTCAGCGACCTTCTTCAGCTCTACCTTTTTCTTCTTTCCTCCTTCCATCTATTGCTTTTTCATAGATTTTTTCTTCTTTTTAAAAGACTTTCTCTTGGAAGAAGTCCATTCTATAGCAAGCACTGAGCCTTTAGAACTTTTAATGAAAAGCTCAGCGGTAACCAGCATGTTCAAAAGTTCGGCCAAGGAGTTTTGAAGTTTATGCATATGGTAGTTCATGATAAACTGTCTATACGCATCAGTCATGGATTGCAGAATTATGTCATTCTATAGATTCAAGTCTAACCTCAGTCCGAGCTTCTCAAGCTCTTCCATGTCCTTGATCATCATCAGACAATAATCTAGGACTGACTGCCCATCGTGCATCTTAGCCTTGAATAGTCATTTAGTGACTTGATACTTGGCTGCATGACTTTGTTCACCAAACATCTCCTGTAGGTGAGCCAACATTTGGCGAGCAGTCCTGATATCTTCATATTGGTGATGAAGCTCATCAGACATCGAGCCCAACATGTAGTATCTGACCTTATTATCTTCGTCAGTCCACTTATCCAAAGATGCTCTTTATTCAATAGGATGGACGAGCTGGTAAGGTGGGAGGGTCCTGGTCCAATATATAAGTTAACTTCTTGGAACCCAAAATGATTTTGAAGTTTCAGAGCCAATTCCTTGTAATTTGGTCCAGTTAGTCTATGGGTGTCCAAGATTCATGCTAGTGGGTTGGATGCAAACATCTTCCTATAGAGAGTCAAAGTTTCTAGTTAGATATTATAATTAAGACTTAACCAATTTATTTAGGGATTTTATTTTAAAACAAATTAGCTCTCACTATTTTCTTGGATCCCTACACTCCCTTTGTAGAGATGCGAAAATCTCCATGATTACGGATTTCTAGTGGATGGTGCGGTCCCATCAACTGACCCATCACCTCACCTAACAGTTATTGGTGATGGGTTAGCCAATGAGTGAACAACTCTTGTTTAATGATTCTCTAATCATGATGCATCCAAACTTGGTCTCTAATTCATGAATCTCACCGTGTCCAGAATATTGATCCACTCCTTAGTTAAGTCAGACCCACCATTTGCACAGATTGGATTCCTAATTGGGTCTCTCACCATATCCAGAATATTAAGCCTAATTCATCCTCTAGTCCATAGCATCTAATGCCTAATAGACATGGTTGCGTCTTCTCGGTGCAACCAAGCCACTGTAACCAATCGAGAACAATCAACCCCGAGAAGGGCCCGCACATCTACAATGGTGAAAGACCTTAGACATAATCTTTTCTTAGGAAGATTTGATTTAGGTCTCATTAAACTAGACTTGACATAGTAATAATCATTATAACTAACCTAGTGGCATGGGTTAGCTCGGATTATTGACCACCTCAGATCAGAATTGAGTCAACAAACATGGCCAGGTAAGTGAGATCAGTGGAAGGGATATGCCATTAACTCGATAAGAATGCATTCGAGTTGAGTAGCTCCCAATTAGAAATCAGTCGATCATATCTGCTAGACATACCTTAGACACCAAATTATTGAGATGGAACCAATCAGGTTAGCCTATAATCCAGACTCTAACCTCAGAGCCTAATTAGGTCTTAGCTTGATCAATCACTCACGTGACTTGATTTTGACCTAGACTTAATCCTATTAGGTTGGTCAATTTAAGCATTGTTGATCCCATCTAACCAACTCTTGATTCGGTTTGATTAACCGCTAGACCTAATTGAGCTACCCAAGCCCGAACCTAATTTTATGAATATGACTTAGATCTGAGATTCTTAATTTTAGACCTAATTGATATTTCACAAACTTAATTCTTAATTAAGTTAGGATTCTTAAACAAAATATGTAAATAAGATCCTAGGATTTCAGGATCTAGGGTTTTGCAGAAAGTAAGTTTTTCAATTTTTGATTAAGGACGAACGCGCAGCACCCCAACACATCATAAGAACACCCCATCGAATGAAAGGAGAGGGTCTTTAAGTCCTACTATGTTCTTATCACCGGACGGCCAAGAGGAACACCTTAATTAGAAATACAACTAATCTACAAAAATAAATTAGATCTAAGCATATATCTCATATAAAAAATTAGATCTAATTAAAACATATTTTGTATATATCACATATATCATGCATGCATGTTTTTCAGATCTAAATTATCTTATAATCATCTAAAAAAATTAAATTTAAATTCGATCATATCAAATAAAATTTAATCTAGACCTATTTGCAGAACTATTCTACAACTAGTCTAAACATGCAACTATCATATCTCATATGAACAATTAATTTTATTTTATTTTCTATTTTCAGATCTGATTATAACATTTATAATATCAAAATATAGAAAATAAATAGATCTAAAAATTACTTTTAAACAAATAAAAATTATGATCTAACTAGACTACACATAGAACAATTCCATTCCTAGTCTAGTTATGTATCTCATACATATTAGATCTAAATTAATTTATTTTAATTTTTTAATTTTTAGATTTTAAATCTAATCACATCTCATGTGATATCTGAAATTACTAATTAATTAGATTAAATCAGATTTTAAAAAAATTTGTAAGAGCCTGGCTCTAATACCAGTTGAAGGAAAATCCTGATTTTTCGGGTCAGGTTCGTTCAGATTTGATTGGATCGAGAGGCATATTTCAAAAATTTCCACTCAGATCTAGATCAGATCTGAAACTTTTTTAGATCTGATTTATAAATTGATAGATAAGAAAATAAAACTAAATTAATTCTAAATTAATTTTTACCTTGATCTTGGGTAATCTGATTACCCATTGATGATCCTGTGGAAGCTCTGAGGTTCTAGATCTAGCCATGCAAGCACTTGGCCTCAACCGATATCCACTTAGGCTGGATCTAGAGATCTTCTCCTTCTCTTTGTTTGCTCCAAAAATCAAATCTAGATCTGATTTGGAGGATCTTCAAAACACCTTCTAAAGATCACCCATCGTCTCTGTAGTAGTGCTGCCTTCTTCCTTTTTCGTCAGCCTTTCCTTGCTTGACTCGCACTAATCTGAGGACCCAACTTACTTGGGCATGGAGACGAGGGAGAGGGCTAGATGGGGGTGTGGAGAAGGGAGAGGGCCAGCCTTGGAGCATGGCTTGGAAGAGGAGTTATCAAAAGTGGGCGCAGATAGGGTCTATTTATAGACTTTGCTGCGCCATGCAGTGCTGCATCACCCCGGCCAATCGTGTTGCTTCATTCAATCAGATCTAAATCTGATTGGTGAGATGAAAGACCCAGGGATTCATCCTAAGGTAGCACCTAAGACTGGTCAAAGTCTATAGATGAGGGTCACCCAGTTTGAATCCAACAAGCAACCTAGAGTCCCATCTGTATGGGACTCCAGTGTCCCTATCCCTGGGCACACACCATCCTAGGCATGCACCACTTTCTTTCCAATTTCTAGAGAGGGGACAAGCCCCTATCTACTCTACAATATCTGCATGACACATGGGTAGATGTCCAAGGGTCAAAGGTCAACGTTTGACCAAGTCAAAGTACAAGAATTAGCAGGTGATGGAAACTGGCAAGTGTTGTCTCCAATTTATCTCATAAATTAAGACAACCCTTTTCTGACTTAGACAAGCTCTAGTCAGATCAGGTAAAAATACTTGAGTGAGCACAAACTTATTTGGCTCAGTTGAAACAACTGTTAAGATAGAAAAAGGAGAATGTCAGGCTCAATCATGTGCTAGTATGATTTTCTTGAACCTAATTGAATCTTATTTAAATCAATTGAACTGGGTTAGTCCAATTGATGATACCCAGATCCAAACCCTTGTTTGTGTGACCTAGTTAGATTTAGTTCTATATAGTAATGGGACATGTCATGATCTCCATCATCGACATCATCGAAAGTCCTTTCGATGGATCAGAACTCTTCTGATTCAAACAACTTAGAATGATCGATCATCTAAATCATTTTAATTGCTCCCAAAATCCACCAGTGACACCTAGCAGCATACGATGGCAACCCATCAAAACTAAAAATGAACCTCTCGGTGCAATTACTTGTGTGATTAAGTTCTTCTATCTTGAGCCCCGATCAGATTAGGTTTAAGGTGAACTCGTCAAACCCTAATATCTATCATATGATTTAATCATTCGATTCAAATCCGATGTGAAAACCTTAATAGAAACTCTTTCTATTATTTCACTTTCTGTGCCATGGCCATGAGCTTATGAACTTGATTCTCGTGATCATCATAGGGCTGCTCCTCATCCATCGAGGTAGATAGATTCCATCTTGGTGCAATCCAATTCCTACAATGAACATGCTATAGCCAACAAACACCTCAAGGTTCCGAATGGCTAGGAGACCGAGTCATGGTGTAGTCAAACTATAACACCCTCAAGGTGAACTGCCGATGCACCTCAGGTTAAAGAACTAGACACACCACTGTAGCATCGAGTCCGTCACCAATGAGCAGGTAGACTTCCTTATGACTACTCGAGGTGGTCACGCTCAGTGCTCTCATTCTCTAACGAGTACCTATACTCTCACTTCGGTATCTCTACACCATAGACTCATGACTTATCTACTACGAAGAAGCGATTGTACACTAACATTCTGGATCAATCATCATCCTTATGATGATCCTATGATCAAGAGCATTTTATGAGTTAATAATAAAAATTCTTGTCTTAAATTTTCAACTCTTTGAAAATAAGAATTATCATTACCATTAACTCAAGGGATGTATCACAAACACTAAATACACATATGTGATAGAAAATAACCCATTTTCTTATTAATAGTCAAAATTATAATTTTGCCCTTAGAAGTGTATTACAAGTGTCAGTCAATTCTGACTTCTAGGGCACTCATATCTAACACCGTCTCCAAGTCCCCCAAGGCCAACCATCCAATGCTATACAGCTGGGTCTACCGCTGTACCTCAAACACCATCGCTACCCCTGTGGATCCTCTGCACTCCACAAACTCATCCAAAACCATCTCAGATGCACCGCATCCTACAAGGTCCTCCATGACCACCAAGAGCTCATTCAACTCTTCACTATCAGTGACCGAATTAATGAAATTCGAGTTTTCTCCTCCCTTGCACTTCTTCTAAAGCGGATACTCCCACTTAAAGCGCCCTACTTCTCTGCACTTGAAGCATCTCTTGGACCCCTTGTTGCCCCTCTATTCATCCTTCTTCTTTTATTTTCTTTGCTTCTCTGAAACCACAAGACTCTCTTGGATGACCTCCCTCTTTGTCATCCATTTTCATTGCTCATTGGACCTGAGCACTGATACGATCTCAATTGTACACCAGTGTCTCCTTACCATACAGTAAAGTGGACACCAATAGATCAAAGGTCCTGAGTAGTGAACATAGCAACAATAAACTCTTGTCCTCCTCTTCTAAATCCACCCCTATATTGAGCAAGTCCGTGCTCATCCGATCGAACCGCTGAATATGCCCCACAACATCCTTGCCTTCCTGCATCCGAAGACTCTAGAGTTGCTTCTTAAGCATCAACATGTTGCACATATTCTTCCACATGTATAACTACTGCAACCTCGACCATAATCCCTTGGGTGTTCTCTCCTTCAATACATCATACAAAATCTCATCCATCAAACAAGCCCAAATCATGGCACATGCCTTTTTCTCCAAGGATATCCACTTCTTTTCTATCATCTCCCCTGGCATATCCTCCAAGGTCGAATCCAGTATCATCTGAACCAGCAAATCCTCCATCCTTACCATCCACATTGTGAAACTTTTCTTCCATCAAACTTCTCTAATCCTACCTTCAACCTACTATTCTCCAAGATCAATCTAAATCAAATAATAACAAACAGGTAGATCTAAGAAATACCTTGACTAGGGATGGTGGATAGCAGTCATGTGATCTCTTTCTTCCTCATTAAGCCTGGAGAAAGCCTTTAGATATGAATCTCACTGCTGATCTCTGCTGAAAACTGATCTTCTTCCTCCTCCATGCTTAACCGAACTTTGATACCAATTGTAAGCCCACGAACTGGCATCACCCCACTCTGATGCCAATTATTGTTCCTATGGCTACTCAGAGTCATAGCCATAGATCTGATCTCTTGCGTAAACCTAGGTGTTAATCCAACAAACTGAAGAAGATCTAAGAGACATGAGAGAAGCTAGGGTTTTGGCATTGGAACCAGAGAGAAGAGAGAAGAGAGTTAGAAAAAAAAGCTCAATTGTATTCCAACCTTATTGTAAAAGTTATAATATCCTGGTTTTTATACCCTTAAGTTTCCACATGAACCCTAACAAACCCCAGCTCAAAAACTCTCCTAGGCTAACCCAATACATGAAAGCACTCACCGAGCCCATGTAAATCCATATCTCACATGCTCTCATCTCCTGGATCTAAATCCAATCCATACATGAATTAGCCCTCTTAAGCCTCTTGAACCAAGCCTTAAGACCCCTAAGATAAGTCCTTATCCTAGCCCAAACAGAACCCACCCATAACTCTGCCCATAGACTAAGCTGGCTTACTCTTAGCACTGGGTCGGCTAACTTGAGACTGGGTCGGCTCAGTTTCAGACTGAGCTAGCCTAGTTTTTATGTTCAACTGAGCCAGCCTAGTTTTTATGTCGTGCCTACAGTTTTGAATATGACCTACTATCTGTTCTGTGCTTTGAGACTTAGCCGATCCAGTTTTGGACTAAGCCGACTAACCTACAGAAAGCTTTTTTTCTACAGTCATCAATCTCTCGACTTTGTTTCCTCGCTCCACCTTGTGTCCCAGGTTCTCGAAGCTCTAACCAAGCCCTTCAAGGTCATCAATATCTAAACCTCGAGCCCATAGAGAGCTACATGCTGCCTCCACCCTAGGATAAGTCCTGTCCTGGCCCTAGGACTGCACCTATCCTGGTCTCCCTGAAGCCCTCACCCTGGCTCCTCCTGTGGTCTCTCAAGGCTTGGGAGCACCACACCACCTACAAAGACAAATCCATATAGGGTTTCTGGTAAGTCCAAACAAATTTGGCTTAGCCAAGATGAACCAGAAAGACTACAGAAGGAGAATATTAGGCTTAATCAGGTGCTAGCATAATTTTCTTGAATCTAATCAGATCTAATCCAAATCAATTGACCTAGATTAGCCTAATTGATCACATCTAGACTCAAACCACTATTTGTATGATCCAGTTAGGTTCAATTTCGTATGGTAATGAGACATGTCGTGATCTCTATTATTGACATCGTCAAAATATCTTTTGATGGATTAGAACTTTTTTGATTCATACAATTAAAATGATCGATGATCAAAATTATTTTAATTACTCTCAAAATCTATCAGTGTTACCTAGTAGTATATAATGGCAATCCATCAGAATCAAAAGCGAACCTCTCGGTGCAGCTACCTATGTGATTGGGTTCTTCTATCTTGATCTCTGATAGGATTAGGATTAAGGTGAACTCATTGAACCCAACATCCGTTATATGAATTAATCATTCGATTTGAGTTTGATGTAAAATTCTAATAGAAACTTTTCCTATCATCTTTACATTACCATGGCCATGGGCTTATAGACTTGATCTCATGATCATCATAGAGCTTTTCCTTATCTACTAAGGAAGATAGATTCTCTATTAGAGCAATCTAATTTCTACAATAAATATGCTATAACCAACATACATCTTTGGATTCTGAATGGCTAGAAGATTGAGTTATGGTGTAGTCAAACTATAACACTCTCAAAGTGAACTACTAATGCAACTCAGATCAAAGAACCAAACACACCACTACAGCATCGATCCAGTCATCGACGAGAAGGTAGACTCCATTATGATTGCTCGAGGTGGTCATGCTCAATGCCTTCATGCTCTAACAAATACCTATACTCTTGCTTCAGTGTCTCCATACCATAGACTCAAGCCTCATCTACTATAAGAAAGCGATTGTACACCAATCTTCTGGATCGATCTCCATCTTTGTGATGATCCTACTGTCAGAAGCAGTTTATAAGTTAATTATCAAAATTCATGTCTTAAATTTTTAACTCTTAAAAATATGATTTATTATTACCATTAACACATAGGATGTATTACAGACACTTTAAATATACACTATGCTAAAAAATAATTTTTTTATTAATTTATAGTTAAAATTTATAAATTATCCTTAGACATGTATTACAAGTGCTTAGCCAATCTGACTTCTAGGGCACACATCTAATAAACTCCCACATGACCTAAAGCAAATTTGCTACAAATCTAAGTTCCATTTTCTTAAGGTTGGCTTGGATCATCTACTGTCCTAATGGCTTCATTAGTGGGCAGCTGCATTGTCTGCGGTGTCAATTTTTTTGACCTCGACATATCGCTTCTCGAGGTAATCGCAGATCAGGTGAAATCACCACTTGATGTGCTTGAATTTTTGGTGAAAACTTGGCTCCTTAGCTAGGGCTCTGGTGCCGTTGTTGTCGCAGTATAGAGGAACGGCATCCGATGGCATCACTTCAAGCTCTACAGCAAGCTTCATATACCAGAACACCTCTTTTATAGCTTTTGATGCAGCGATGTATGCACACATGTCTTTGATCTAATACTTCTTGATACATATTGGTAAAATGTATTGAAATATATAATCTATTCTTATTGCCCATATACTCAAAGTTTTATCGTCATCAAAAAGGAAAAGATTGTTGATCCTAGATTGATTTTGATGATAATAAAAGCATTTGAGTATAGATTGTTAAATTACTAATGTTGTTTGTGTGGATGTCTAGTTTTATATCTCAAAAGCTCATAAATTTTAAGCCCACAAATTACACCTTTTAAGAGGTTATAATGAAGATTAAATCAAGACAAAAAGATAAATCTAGCCTACAAATTAATTTAGAGAAGAATGGGTCAAAACAGTCTTTGGCACCATGGCATGTAAACTAGGCCGACCCAGTCTAGAATTGAGCCGACATAGTCTTAGTGAAAGCAAAAGATAGAAAGTGTAGAAAGTCAGATTTTCAAGACCCAAGAGATTGAGCCGACCCAGCTAAAAACTGAGCCAACCTAGTGACTGTAATGGCTACTTTTCTGCACTACTTCAAATAGCTAGTTTTTCACTCCAATGGCTATTTCAGCCCTTGCAATGGCCAAAACTCCTTTACCAACCATTTTCAAGCATATACAAGGCTAGAGACTCAATGAAAAAAGTAGCCAAGAGGATTTGAAAGAGAAATCATTTTTCTTGGAGGAAATATTGAATATCATTGAAAAGAGAGAGAATAGAGAGGAATCAAGCATCTAAATTTGAGGGATTTCAAGAGAATTTATCTCCATCATCTTCTACATCCTCTCAAGTTTCTAGAAGAAAAGTGAAGCTTCGAAGAAGCACATATTCAGCCACTTCTTCGAGTACGAAAAGAGTTTTTTTTTGTTTTCTTTCTTATGCTGAATTTAATACTTTATTTTTTTATTTTTTTACAAGTTTCTTTGGTAGAAAAAAACTTGAGGATTAGGCCTGTTCAAGCCCAAAATTGGACTTTATAGATTTTGGTTGCTGAGCCTGCAAAACCAACTGGGTTGATAGTGAATTCAAAAAATCTATCGATGTAGGGTTATAATTGGTGAGCCTCGCAAAATCAACTAGGTTTGTTTGTGATCTCGGGTTAAAATAAATGCACTGTAATCTAAGATTATAGTAAAATTTCCAAGAAGAGCTTAGGAAGTGGATGTAGGTGTGGGTTACACCAAACCACTATAAATTTTTTGTGCATTTGTATTGTGTTTTCTTCTCTATTGCTTTACATATCTTGCATGCTTTAAATTGCTAGTTACTTACTAATTTAGATTAACTCTTACTTAAGTTCATTCATACTTGATTCCATTGCATACATACACTAATAAATTTTAATTTAATTGAATTAAGTTAAGCACATGTATAGAGTTAAATTTGGCCTAAAATTTTATAAATCCAATTCACCCCACCTCTTGGGTAGCCATTCTTGGGCAACATGCAAGTCCCTATCTAGCTTGATACCAAGCTTCTCAAGCTCTTCTATGTCCTTGATCATCATTAGATAATGATCTTGGATCAATTGCCCATCATACATTTAAGCCTTAAAAAGTTTTCTAGTGACTTGATACTTGGCTGGGCGACTCTCTTCACCAAATAACTCTTGTAGGTAAGCCAACATTTGGTGAGCAGTCTTGATGTCCTTATGTTGGTGCTGAAGCTCATCAAACATCGAGCCCAACATGTAGTATCTAGCTTTATTATCTTCGTCCATCCATTTTTTTAAAGACGCTCTCTGTTCAGCGGATGGACGAGATGGTAAGGTGGAGGGGTCCTGATCCAATATATGAGTTAGCTTTTTAGAATCCAAAATAATTTTGTAGTTTCAAAGCCAATCCTTATAATTTGGTCCAGTAAGTCTGTGGGTGTCCAGGATATGGGCTAGTGGGTTGGATGTAGACATTTTCCTATAGAGGGTCAAAGTTTCTGGTTAGATTTTATAATTAGACTTGACCAATTTATTTAGAAGTTTTATTTTTAAATAAATTAGGCTTTCATTATTTTCTCAAATCCCTACACTTTCCTAATAGAGATGCAAAAATCTTCATAATCATAGATTTCTAGTGGGTGGTGCGATCCTACCGACTGGCTCACCACCTTACCTAACAGTTATTGATGATGGATCATCGATGAGTAGATAACTCTTGTCCAATGATTCTCTAATCACGGTACACCCAAACTTGATCTTGAATTTATGAAGCTCACCATGCTAGAAATATTGCACGAATTGGATGTCTGATTGGGTCCCTCACCATATCCAAAATATTGAGCCCAACCCATCCTCCAACCCATAGCATTCAATGCCTAATAGACAAGGTTGCGTTATCCTAATGCAACTGAACCACTGTAACTAGCTAATAACAATCAACCCTATGAATGACCTATACATCTATAATGGTGGAAGACCTATGACTTAATATTTTCTTAGGAAGATTTGATTTAGGTCTCTATAAACTTGACTTGACTTAGTCATAACAATTATGACTAACCTAGTGGCATGGATTAGCTCAAACTATTAGCCACCTTTAATCAAAATTGGGTCAACCCAAATGGTCAGGTAAGTGAGACCGGTGGAAGGAATATGCTATTAACTTAACAAGAATGCATTCAGATCAAGTTGCTTCCAATTAAAAATCAGTCGGTCGTATCTACCAAACTTATCTTAGACACCAAATTATTGAACTAGAATCAATCGAGTTAGTCTACAATTTAGGCTTGAACCATGGAGTCAAATTAGGTCTTGACTTGGTCAACCACAGATTACTGTGAGTTGACCTTGATCTAGAGATAATCTTATTGGGCTGGTCAATTCTAAGCACTCTTGATCCCACCTAACCAATCCTTGATTCGGTTTGATCAACTGCTAGACCTAATTGAGCTACCCAAGCCTGAAACAAAATTTATGAAGGTGTCTTAAATCTAAAAATTCATAACTTTTTGACCTAATTGGTTTCATAATCTTAATTTTAAATTAAGTTCAAGTTGAAAAAAAGAAACATGCCAAAAATTCTAGGATTTCAGGATTAGGGTTTTGCAGAAAAGTAAGTTTTTTGATTTATGATTAAAGATAAGCGCACGGCATCCCTACATGCCATAAAAGAACCCCATCGAATAGAAAGAAAGGGCCTTTAAACCCTTCTTACTCTTATGACCAGACGGCCAAGGGAATGTCTTAACCAGAAACAATAACTACACTACAAAATAATAAGATCTATAACATATATCTCATATCAAATCATAGATCTAAATCATGCATATTTTGTATACATCTTATGTATCAAATATTAAATCAAATATGCTTGCTTTCAGATATGATATAACACATATAATATCTAGAAATAAAATTTTAAATTGATCATATCAAAAAAAATCTATTCTAGATAATTCATATAACTATTCTACAACTAGTCTAGGCATGCATCATTTATATAACATATAAAAATTTAAAAATTTTATTTTCTATTTTCAGATCTGATTATAATATTTATAATATAAAAAATAAAAATTAAAAAATTAAAAAAAATATTTTAATCATATCAGAAGAAAGATTATACTAGACTATACATAGAACAATTCTACACCTAGTCTAGACATGTATCTCATACATCATTGATATGAATCTATAATTTTTTTAATTTTTTGATTTCAGATCTAATTACAACTGATGTGACATATAAAATTTTTTAATATTAAATCTAAAATAAATATGATGAACTGCTAACCTGGATCTGATACCAGTTGAAGAAAAATCTAAATTTTCTACCATAGGATCTGTCTGATCTGACTAGATCTGTAGAAAATTTTTCAAAAAAAATTTTATAAATTCTAATCTGATTAGAAAGTTTTTCCATTTTATTCTAATGATCTAATATTAAAAATTAAATTAAAATTAAAATCTAGAACATTAGATGTTACCTTTATGGTAAACCACTTTTACCCTATCGATGATCTATGGAAGTTGTGGGTTCTGTATCAAGCCGCGCAAGTGCCTGGTCTCTATAAAAGTCCACTCAGGTAGAATCTGGATGCAATCTTCTTCTGAATTTGATCTACAAAAATTAGATCTGAATCTGATTTGTAGAGCCTTCAAAACGTTCTTTGAAGGTTGCGCGTTCGTCTTTTGACAGGGATCTTCTAGCTTTATCTTTGCAGCAGCTGTTCTCAACCTTTGATGTCTGAAACACCCAACTCCTTGAGAAAGGAGAAGAAGGAGAGGATCTGGAACAGAGGCATGGAAGATGATGGGAGAGGTAGGGCTTTGCCATGGTCTAAACACAATTGCCAAACACCTTTGACAATAGGTCTATTTATAGACCTATGCGCAGCCCTGGAGTCCTAGAGTTTTAAGCAACCTTTTTGCTTAATGCAGAAGGACTCCATGCCATATCTTATGCCCTCTTGACTTTTCTTTTGATTTTTGTCAAACAAAAAGAAGAAAATATGGTGTGGAAAAGATATAGGGAGAGGAGTTTGGCAAAAACTTTAATCTCCCTTGCATTTTGATCTTATCAAAACACATCCAAGCCTATCCAAAAAGGGGCACACGCCACATGGGGACTTACGCCCACTTTTCATCATGAAAAGTGCTAGGGATGTGCACCCTAGACAAACACCAAGAGGGGTGCACATCTTCTCTTTTCTTTCTTGCAACGACTTGGTCAAACGACCAGGTCAATGTCCTGACAAAACCAAAAATGGTAGGTGGTTACAGGAATTGGCAGGTGTTGTCTTATTTCCATCTAATAAATTAAAACAATCTTTTTCTGACCTAGACAAGCTCCAGTTAGACAAAGATAAACCCATACATGATTTCTGATGAGCCTAAATAAATTTGGCTTAGTCAAGAGGAACCAAAAAGGCTACAGAAGGAGAACATTAGGTTCAATCATGTGCTAGCATGATTTTCTTAAAACTAATGGGATCTAATCCAAATCAATTGAAATGGGTTAGTCCAATTGATCACATTCAAACTCAAACCATTATTTATGTGACCCAACTAGATTCAATTTTGTATGGTAATGAGACTTGTCACAATCTCTATTATCGACATCATCGATATACCTTTCAATGGACCAGAACTTTTTTGATTCATACAATTAGAATGATCAATCATCAAAATCATTCTAATTGCTCCCAAAATCCACCAGTAACACTTAGTAGTATATGGTGGTAATCCATCAGAACTGAAAGTGAACTTCTTGGTGCAGCTACCTGTGTGATTCGGTTCTTCTATCTTCAGCACCGAAAGATTAGGATTAAGGTGAACTCGTCAAACACAACATCCATCATATGAATTAATCATTAGATTCGAGTCTGATGTGAAACCCTAATAGAAACTCTTTCTATCATCTTCACACTGCCATGGCCTTGGTCTTATGGACTTGATCTCATGATCACCATAGGGCTTTTCCTCATCTAACGAGGTAGATAAATTCCCTATTGGTGCAATCCAATTCCTACAATGAGTTTGCTATAACCAGCATACATCTCAGGATTCTGAATGGCTTGGAGATCGAGCTATGGTGTAGTCAAACTATAACACCCTTAAGGTAAACTATTGATGCAACCAGGTCAAAGAACCAGACATATAATTACAACATCGATCCAGTCATCGATGAGAAGGTAGACTCCCGTATGACTACTTGAGGTGGGCATGTTTAGTGCCCTCATTGTCTAACGAGTACCTATACTCTTGCTTTGGTATCTCCATATTGTAGACTCAGGACTCATCTATTGTAAGAAAGTGATCATATGCAAACCGTCTAGATCGATGACCATCCTTATGATGATCCTACGGTCAGGAGCAGTTTATAAGTTAATTATGAAAATTCATGTCTTAAATTTTCAACTCTTAAAAATATGAATTGTTATTACCATTAACTCATAGGATGTATCACAGACACTTTAAAAATACACTGTGATAGAAAATAATCTTTTTATTAATTTATAATCAAAATTATAAAAATTTTCTTAGACGTGTATTACAAGTATTTAGCCAATCTGGCTTTTAAGGCCCTTAGTCACGCTCCTTCTAGACGAACTCCCCCAATCAAGCTCCTTCCAGACGAACTCCTCCAGTCACACTCCTTCCAGATGGACTCTTTTTGGACCTTGTCATCAATGCAACTCCAAGCCAACCTTAGACCTTCGTTGCTAAGTCCAAACTTCCCCAAAAGAAATTATCCTGGGCTGGATGATTGAGCTTCTCCATATCACTGAAGGGAGCACCTACGAATTTTAATTAGGCTTTTCAAAGCCCGAACTTCATCAAATGGTTCCCAACTACCTGCAAGTCATGATAAATCACAGTCCACTCTTCGTAACAAACTGCATGTAGCCGGAATGATCCACTACTAGATGGTTATGACTGTCACCATCAGTTTGTTACACGCTCCATGTATATAAGGGACCCTCTAAATATGTTTTCTCTCTAAGCACTCATCTCCATCTTAATTCTCCTGAGCACTCCATTCTTGTTGGCCAAAGAACTGACTTGAGCATCGGAGAATCCTACCAGAGCCACCAACCTCTGATTTTGAACATCTTCTTGCAGGTCCCATCGGCCGCCTCATCTCCATCCCCTCCAGCGACTCTGGTGTAGGCACCATTTTCTGCACCAATAGGATTGGCACTAGAGGAAGAGATTTTTGAGCCTTTATTCTAAAGGGGTTCTCAATCAATCTTATCTTCTTTCTTCTACTCTCAACACCTTTGATTCCTCTCGCTTTGATCTTCATTTGCTTCTAAAAGATGTTGTCAAGGAACACTTCTACGTACGATCTACCACCTCCGCCGTCAGATCTGAGCCAAACCCACTCGCTTCGATCCCCTCCACTGGCACCTCAGCCTCCTCCACCCGTAGTCGCGATAGACTTGTAGTAGTTTAACCTACTGATCCAGTAGGTTAAGGGCCTCATTAAAGTAGTGTAGGCCATACAACAACCTCCGACGCCAGTTCAACTGGAGGTAACCTCACTGAAGTATCAAGATCTGGTATGAGGAAAGCACACCTGGGGAAGCTAGCCAACAACCCCTTGGAAGGAAAAGCAAAGAGCAGCGAGCCCCTATTTTGACCATGACTCCACCCTTGGAAGATCACTGCCACCATTTAGCCAAAGGACCCTCAAGATTCATGATCAAGAAAATCTTGATCAAAAACTTCAGGAGATGAATCAGTGGATCGGGAATCTCTACCATGCTGCCCCAGCTCACGCCAACGACATCTATACCGACCCTCCATTCTCTCTTCAAATCATGCAGCAATCCATCCTACTGAACTTCAGACTTTCTTAATTTGAGAGTTATGATGGGACCTTGAATCCAGTCGATCATCTTGAGGCCTTCCGAATCATAATGTTGCTCTTGTTAGATATGTGTATCCTAGAAGCCAGAATTGGCTGACACTTATAATATACTGAAGGGAAATCCTGATTTCCCTGACCAGGTTCGTTCAGATCTGATCAGATCAAGAGATATATTTCAAAAATTTTTCTCTTAGATCTGTATCAGATCAGGGATGCTTCAGATCTGATTCTTATTTATTTAATAAAAATTAAATGAAAAGGATAAATTAAATCACATTCAATTTACCTGAATAGGGTAATCCTATTACCCTGTTGATGATCCTGTTTGCAGCGGAAGGTTCTGGATCAAGCCACGCAAGCGCCTGGCCTCTACCGGTATCCACTCGGGCTGGATCTGGAGATCCTCTTCTTCTCTATCACGCCTCCAAAAATCAGATCTGGATCTGATCTGGAGGATCTTCAAAACTCCTTTTGAAGATCTGCAGTCGTTCTTCGCAGCAGCGCAGCCTTCTTGCTTTTGATCTCCTTTTCTTGATCTAAATCGCACCAATCCAAATCCAAAACACTTTTGGACGTGGAGAGCAAGGGGAGAAGAGAGTATGGCGTGGAGAAAGGGGAGAGAGGCAGCCTTGGGGCGTGGGAAGATTGCTTCTTGATTATTTCTTTATTATTTTTTCACTTGGGCGCTGGGTCTCTTATATAGACTAAGCGTGATCCAAGTCATCTTCCTCCCAACCAATCACAACCCTTTGTGAAATCAGATCTAAATCTGATTGGTGGGATTAGAGTCCCCTGGATTCCTACTTGGAGAGTGCCTTGGACCAGTCAAACTGGATTCTTAGAAGAACTCTCATTGGAATCCTAAAGGGAGATGGAGTCCTTGTCCAACAAGGACTCCTAGGCGCCTCCTTACTTGGGCTCACGCCTCCCTTGGCGTGCGCCCATCTCCTTGCCAGGTTCTGGCAGGGGGACAAGCCCCCACCAGCTCTCCAATAGGTGCATGACATGTGGTCAAAAGTCAAAGGGTGAATGGTCAACGTTTGACCAGTCAAAGGTAGACTTTTGACCAAAGTCAAAGAACAAGAAATGGCAGGTGACCAAAAATGGCAGGTAATGTCTTACAAATAAGACAACCTATTCTGACTTGGACAACCTCCAGTCAGACCATAAGAAGACTTCTGTTTGAGCACAAACTCCTTTGGCTCAGACAGGACGACTTATTTATGATAGCAAAAGAAGAACGTTAGGTTCAATCGAGTGCTAGCACGATTTCCTTGAACCTAATTGAATCTCATTCAGATCAATTGAACTATATTAGTTCAATTGATGATCACCAGATTCAAACCCTTGTTTGTGTGACCCAGTTAGGTTCAGTTCTGTATGGTAATGGGATATGTCATGATCTCTATCATCGACATCATCGAAACTCCTTTCGATGGATCAGAACTCTTCTGATTCGAACAGCTAGAATGATCGATCATCTAAATCATTCTAATTGCTCCCAAAATCCACCAGTGACACCTAGCAGTATATGGTGGCAACCCATCAGAGCTGAATGCGAACCTCTTGGTGCAGCTACCTGTGTGATTCAGTTCTTCTATCTTGAGCCCCGATCAGATTAGGGTTAAGGTGAACTCGTCAAACCCTAGTCTCTGTCATATGATGTAATCATTCGATTCGAGTCCAATGTGAAAATCTAAATAGAAACTCTTTCTATTATTTCACTCTGCCATGGCCATGGGCTTCAGGACTTGATTCTCATGATCATCATAGGGCTACTCCTCTACCACCGAGGTAGATAGATCCCATCTTGATGCAATCCAGTTCCTACAATGAACATGTCACAGCCAACATACACCTCAGGGTTCCATATGGCTAGGAGACCGAGTAATGGTGTAGTCAAACTATAACACCCTCAAGGTGAACTGCCGATGCATCTCAGGTCAAAGAACCAGACACACTACTGCAGCATCGAGTCAGTCATTGACGAGAAGGTAGACTCCCTAATGACTACTCGAGGTGGTCACGCTCAGTGCCCTCGTTCTCTAACGAGTACCTGTACTCTCGCTCCGGTGTCTCCACACCGTAGACTCAAGACTCATCTACTAAAGAGAAGCGATCGTACACCAACCTTCCGGATCAATCACCATCCTCGTGATGATCCTATGGTCGGGAGCTATTTATGAGTTAATAATGATTATTCATGTCTTAAATTTTCAACTCTTGAAAATATGAATTATCATTACCATTAACTCAAAGGATGTATCACAGACACTAAATACACATGTGTGATAGAAAATAACCCATTTCATTAATTATAGTCAAAATTACAATTTTGCCCCTAGAAGTGTATTACAAGTGTCAGCCAATTCTGGCTTCTAGGGCACATATATCTAACAATCTCCCACTTGTCCTAAAGCCAATTGGCTACAAGTCTAAGTCCCATCTTCTCAAGGTGGGCTTCGATCTTCTGCTGGCCCAACGGCTTTGTAAGTGGGTCTGCCACATTATCTGTGGAGTTGACTCTCTTGACCTCAACGTAACCTTTCTCAAGGTAATCGCGGATGAGATGATATCGCCGCTCAATGTGCTTGGACTTCTGGTGAGACCTCGGCTCCTTAGCAAGGGCTATGGCGCCATTGTTGTCGCAGTAAAGAGGAATGGCATCTGATGGCATTACTCCAATTTCTGCAGCAAACTTCTTGTACCAGAACGCTTCCTTTGCAGCCTCTGATGCAGCTATATATTCTGCTTCCATGGTGGAATCTGCTATCACAGTTTGCTTGGAACTCTTCCAGCTGACAGCTCCACCATTGCACACAAACAGACTTCCAGATGTCGACTTTCGATCATCTATATCGGACATGAAGTCCGAGTCTGTGTATCCCTGGACCAGGAGTTCTCCATTACCAAAGACCAACATCATATCCTTAGTTCTTCTCAAGTACTTAAGGATACATTTCACAGAAGTCCAGTGTTCTTCACCTGGATTTGACTGATATCTGCTTGTGACACTCACAGCATGGGCTATATCAGGTCGTGTACATAGCATGGCATACATGAGGCTCCCTATTGCAGAAGCATAAGGGATCTTGCTCATGCGTTCTATTTCCTCAGGTGTGCTGGGGCACATCTTCTTGGAAAGATGAATACCATGTCTGAAGGGTATTAATCCCCTCTTAGAGTTTTCCATACTAAACCTCTTTAGTACTTCCTCTATGTACATCTTCTGTGAAAGTCCTAGCATCCTATTCGGTCTATCCCTATAGACCTTAATTCCTAGAATAAAGGATGCTTCACCTAGGTCTTTCATGGAGAATTCCTTAGACAACCACATCTTGACTGATGTCAACATGGGAATATCATTCCCAATAAGGAGGATGTCATCCACGTACAATACGAGGAAGACAACAGCGCTCCCACTGACCCTTTTGAAAACACATGGTTCCTCTTCGTTTTTGATGAAACCAAACTTTTTGATCACATCATTGAAAACGAGTGTTCCAGCTCCGAGATGCTTGCTTAAGTCCATATATGGACCTTTGCAGCTTGCAAACCTTGTGATCAGTATCACTGGATGTGAAACCTAGTGGCTGTTCCATATAGATATCTTCCTCAAGATATCCATTTAGGAATGCCGTTTTCACGTCCATTTGCCATATTTCATAATCGAAATAGGCTGCAACAGCAAGCAATGTGCGGATGGATTTTAGCATAGCCACTGGGGAAAAGGTATCCTGATAGTCAATGCCTTCACGTTGACTATAACCTTTTGCCACTAGTCTAGCCTTGAATGTCTCCACATTCCCATCTGCACCAATCTTTCTCTTGAAGATCCACTTTACATCCAATAGGTACTATACCTTCTGGTGGATCTACCAAGGTCCAGACTTGGTTTGAGTGCATCGAGTCGATCTCTGACTTCATTGCCTCAAGCCATTTCTCGGAGTCGATATCTGATATCGCCTCGTTGTAGGTTTTGGGATCATCACCATGAGCACCATTACCTATGAGGAACATTTCCTCTACATCCTCTGAAATAATACCTAAGTATCTTTCAGGGGGACGGGAAACTCTTTCCGATCTACGAGGTGGAGGAGGTAGTGTTCTTATTGGCTCAACCTGATTTGGTTCCACTTGGTCCTTAGCTCTTTCTGCTTGTGAGACTTTCTCATCAAGCTTAATCTGCTTTCCAATGCCACTATCTTGAATAAACTGTTTTTCAAGAAATATGGCATGTCGACTCACAATCACATTGTGGTCTTCAGGAATGTAGAAATAGTATCCTAATGACTCTTTAGGATATCCTATGAATCGAGCTCTAAAGGACCTAAACTCTAACTTGTCCGCTTGTTGTCTTTTGACATGAGCCGGACAACCCCAAATTCTGAGATGACTCAGACTTGGTTTCTTACCGTGCCATATCTCATACGGTGTGGTAGGAACGGTTTTAGAGGGAACCCTATTCAGTAGATAGAATTGAAGTTAATAATGAATGTCCCCAAAGAAAATCTGGGAGGTCTGTGAAGCTCATCATGGATCGAACCATATCCAATAGAGTCCGATTTCTCCGTTCTGAAACCCCGTTGAGTTGAGGTGTTCCTGGTGGAGTCCATTGAGAGACTATGCCATTTTCCTTAAGATAGTCTAGGAATTCCCGACTAAGGTATTCACCTCCTCGATCTGATCGAAGAACCTTAATGGGTTTTCCAGTTTGTTTTTCTACTTCATGTCTAAATTCTTTGAACTTTTCAAAAGCTTCAGACTTGTGTCTCATAAGATACACATACCCATACCTAGACAGATCATCGGTAAAGGTAATGAAGTAGACAAAATTGCCTCTAGCCGGCACATCGAAATGGGCCGCACACATCAGTATGTACTAGGGCAAGGAGATCTGTGGCCCTCTCCCCATGTCCAACAAAAGGGAGTTTAGTCATTTTGCCTTGAAGACAAGATTCACAAGTTGGATATGACTCGGAAGTCAATGGACTCAATAGCCCATTTTTCTCCAATTTGTTGATCCTATCTTCTGCTATATGACCTAATCTCAGGTGCCATAGATATCTGTCGTTTGGACTATCCCTAGGTCGTTTGGCATTCACGTTTTGCTCGATAGTTAGAACAGGTACATCAATATGTAGCTGATAAAGACCATTAATAAGGAAACCATTTGCAATTTTATTTCTTTCATAAAGAATGTTACAATGGTCCTTAAAGAAGGTGATCACATAACCTTCTTGTGCTAAGCATGAAACAGAAATCAAATTCCTGCTAGCTGCAGGCACAAAATAACAGTCTTTCAAAACTAAGTCTAAACCAGATGGTAATCGAAGAGGGTATGTTCCCACGGCTACTGCAGCAACTCTTGCTCCATTACCGACGCGTAGGATCATGTCTCCATCCCTCAGCCTCCTGCTATCCTCAAGACCCTGCATAGAAGTGCATAGGTGAGCACTAGATCCAGAGTCAAGCACCCAACTGGATGCAGAAGAAACCGTAAGGTTAGACTCAATAACGAGCATACCTCCAGAAGGACCTTCCTTCTTGTTCTTTAGGGTGGCCAGGTAAGTAGGGCAGTTCCGCTTCCAATGGCCGTCGCTGTTGCAATGGAAACACTTTCCTTTGCCATCGACCTTCTTCTTCGGTTCTGCCTTCTTCTTCTTTGATCCTTCTACCTTTTGCTTTTTCACAGACTTCTTTTTCTTTCCATAAGACTTTCTTTTGGAAGAAGTCCGTTCCATAGCAAGAACTGAGCCTTTAGAACCTTTCATAGAAAGCTCAGCGGTAACCAGCATATTCATCAACTCGGCCAAGGAATTTTGAAGTTTATGCATGTGGTAATTCATGATGAATTGCCCATATGCATCAGTCAAGGATTGCAGAATAATATCATTCTGCAAGTCCAAGTCCAACTTCACACCGAGCTTCTCAAGCTCTTCCATGTCCTTGATCATTGTCAGACAGTGATCTTGGACTGACTGCCCATCACGCATCTTAGCCTTAAAAAGTCGTTTCGTGACTTGATATTTGGCTGCGCGACTCTGTTCACCAAACATCTCCTGCAGGTGAGCCAACATTTGGCGAGCAGTCCCGATATCTTCATGTTGGCGCTGGAGCTCATCAGACATCGAGCCCAACATGTAGTATCTGGCCTTATTGTCTTCGTCAATCCATTTTTCCAGAGACGCTCTCTGTTCAGTGGATGGACGAGCTGGTAAGGTGGGAGGGTCCTGGTCCAAAACATGTGTTAACTTCTCTGAACCCAAAACAATTTTGTAGTTCCTGAGCCAATCTTTATAATTGGGTCCAGTCAGTCTATGTGTGTCTAGGATACGTGCCAGTGGGTTGGACGCAGACATTTTCCTGTAGAGAGTCAAAGATTCTAGTTAGATACTGTAATTTTGACTTGACCAATTTGTTTAGGGATTTTATTTTTAAACAAATTAGCTCCCACTATTTTCTCGGATCCCTACACTCCCTCTGTAGAGATGCGAAAATCTCCGCGATTGATGATTTCTAGTGGGTGGTGCGGTCTCACCAACTGACTCATCACCTCACCTAACAGTTATTGGTGATGGGTTAGCCAATGAGTGAACAACTCTTGTTCAATGATTCTCTAATCATGGTGCACCCAAACTTGGTCTCTAATTCATGAATCTCACCGTATCCGGAATATTGATCCACTCCTTAGTTAAGTCAGACCCACCATTTGCATAGACTGGGTTCCTAATTGGGTCTCTCACCGTATCCGGAATATTGAGCCCAACTCATCCTCCAGCCCATAGCATCCAATGCCTAATAGACATGGTTGCGTCTTCCCGGTGCAACTGAGCCACTGTATCCAGCCGAGAACAATCAACCCCGGGAAGGGCCCGCACATCTACAATGGTGGAAGACCTCGGACTTAATCTTTTCTTAGGGAGAATTGATTCAGGTCTCATTAAACTAGACTTGGCTTAGTCATAACAATTATGACTAACCTAGTGGCATGGGTCAGCTCGGATTATTGACCACCTCAGATCAGAACTGTGTCAACAGATATGGCCAGGTAAGTGAGACCGGTGGAAGGAATATGCCATTAACTCGTACAAGAACGCATTCAGGTCGAGTAGCTTCCAATTAAAAACCAGTCGGTCGTCTGTGCCAAACTTACCTTAGACACCAAATTGTTGAGTCAGAACCAATTGGGTTAGCCTACAATCCAGACTCTAACCTCTGAGCCTAATTAGGTCTTGCTTGATCGTGACTCGATCTTGACCCAGACTTAATCCTATTAGGCTGGTCAATTTAAGCATTGTTGATCCCATCTAACCAACTCTTGATTCGGTTTGATCAACCGCTTAGACCTAATTGAGCTACCCAAGCCCGAACCCAGTATTATGAATATGTCTTAGATCTGAAATTCTCAATTTTAGACCTAATTAATATTCCATAAACTTAATTCTTAATTAAGTTGGGTTCATAAACAAAATATGCACAATAAATCCTAGGGTTTCAGGATCTAGGGTTTTGCAGAAAGTAAGTTTTGGGTTTCTGATTAAGGACGAACGCGCAGCACCCCTACACATCATAAGAACACCCCATCGAATGGGAAGAGAGGGCCTTTAAACCCTTCTTCGTTCTTATGACCGGACGGCCAAGGGGAACGCCTTAATCAGGAACATTCAATAAACATTCAATACTACAAAACAGTTATAGATCTATATCATATATCTCATATACAAATTTAGATCTAACCATGGCATATTTTGCATACATCTCATGTATCATAATCATGCATGTTTTCAGATCTAAATTATCACATAATAATCTGAAAAATTAGATTTAAATTGATCTAATCAAAATAAATTCTAATCTAGACAATTATGTAGAACTATTCTACAACTAGTCTAGTCATGCATCTATCATATCTCATATGATATTTAAAATTAAATAATTTTTATTTGCTGTTTATCAGATGTTATTATAACACTTATAATATCAGAAAACAGTAAATAAGAAGATCTAAAATATGATTTAATCATATTAAATCAAAGACATGCAAAACTATTCTATAGAACTATTCTATTCTAGAACTAGTCATGCATATCTTCATGTTCTTAGATCCAAATCATTTAATTTTAATTTTTCTTGATTTCAGATCTGATCACATCTCATGTGACATCTGAAATCACGTTATTTTTAATTAAAATAAAATTAAAAATCAGATCTAAACTATTTTTAGAACCATGGCTCTGATACCACTTGAAGGGAAATCCTGATTTCCCTGACCAGGTTCGTTCAGATCTGATCAGATCAAGAGATATATTTCAAAAATTTTTTCTCTTAGATCTGTATCAGATCAGGGATGCTTCAGATCTGATTCTTATTTATTTAATAAAAATTAAATGAAAAGGATAAATTAAATCACATTCAATTTACCTGAATAGGGTAATCCTATTACCCTGTTGATGATCCTGTTTGCAGCGGAAGGTTCTGGATCAAGCCACGCAAGCGCCTGGCCTCTACCGGTATCCACTCGGGCTGGATCTGGAGATCCTCTTCTTCTCTATCACGCCTCCAAAAATCAGATCTGGATCTGATCTGGAGGATCTTCAAAACTCCTTTTGAAGATCTGCAGTCGTTCTTCGCAGCAGCGCAGCCTTCTTGCTTTTGATCTCCTTTTCTTGATCTAAATCGCACCAATCCAAATCCAAAACACTTTTGGACGTGGAGAGCAAGGGGAGATGAGAGTATGGCGTGGAGAAAGGGGAGAGAGGCAGCCTTGGGGCGTGGGAAGATTGCTTCTTGATTATTTCTTTATTATTTTTTCACTTGGGCGCTGGGTCTCTTATATAGACTAAGCGTGATCCAAGTCATCTTCCTCCCAACCAATCACAACCCTTTGTGAAATCAGATCTAAATCTGATTGGTGGGATTAGAGTCCCCTGGATTCCTACTTGGAGAGTGCCTTGGACCAGTCAAACTGGATTCTTAGAAGAACTCTCATTGGAATCCTAAAGGGAGATGGAGTCCTTGTCCCAACAAGGACTCCATGGCGCCTCTTACTTGGGCTCACGCCTCCCTTGGCGTGCGCCCATCTCCTTGCCAGGTTCTGGCAGGGGGACAAGCCCCCACCAGCTCTCCAATAGGTGCATGACATGTGGTCAAAAGTCAAAGGGTGAATGGTCAACGTTTGACCAGTCAAAGGTAGACTTTTGACCAAAGTCAAAGAACAAGAAATGGCAGGTGACCAAAAATGGCAGGTAATGTCTTACAAATAAGACAACCTATTCTGACTTGGACAACCTCCAGTCAGACCATAAGAAGACCTTCTGTTTGAGCACAAACTCCTTTGGCTCAGACAGGACAACTTATTTATGATAGCAAAAGAAGAACGTTAGGTTCAATCGAGTGCTAGCACGATTTCCTTGAACCTAATTGAATCTCATTCAGATCAATTGAACTAGATCAGTTCAATTGATGATCACCAGATTCAAACCCTTGTTTGTGTGACCCAGTTAGGTTCAGTTCTGTATGGTAATGGGATATGTCATGATCTCTATCATCGACATCATCGAAACTCCTTTCGATGGATCAGAACTCTTCTGATTCGAACAGCTAGAATGATCGATCATCTAAATCATTCTAATTGCTCCCAAAATCCACCAGTGACACCTAGCAGTATATGGTGGCAACCCATCAGAGCTGAATGCGAACCTCTTGGTGCAGCTACCTGTGTGATTCAGTTCTTCTATCTTGAGCCCCGATCAGATTAGGGTTAAGGTGAACTCGTCAAACCCTAGTCTCTGTCATATGATGTAATCATTCGATTCGAGTCCAATGTGAAAATCTAAATAGAAAC
This sequence comes from Cocos nucifera, assembly GCA_006176705.1. Classification (NCBI taxonomy): domain Eukaryota; kingdom Viridiplantae; phylum Streptophyta; class Magnoliopsida; order Arecales; family Arecaceae; genus Cocos; species Cocos nucifera. Next base: position 260 of record QRFJ01002434.1, on the reverse strand, counting down.
TCTTTCTATTATTTCACTCTGCCATGGCCATGGGCTTCAGGACTTGATTCTCATGATCATCATAGGGCTACTCCTCTACCACCGAGGTAGATAGATCCCATCTTGATGCAATCCAGTTCCTACAATGAACATGTCACAGCCAACATACACCTCAGGGTTCCATATGGCTAGGAGACCGAGTAATGGTGTAGTCAAACTATAACACCCTCAAGGTGAACTGCCGATGCATCTCAGGTCAAAGAACCAGACACACTACTGCA
>QRFJ01002433.1:24754-150226 GCA_006176705.1 Cocos nucifera | reverse complement strand
TTAATTTATCTTATTTTATTTTATTTATTAAAATAATAAGAATCAGATCTGAAACATATCAAGATCTGATTGAGATCAAGAGAAAATTTTTTGAAATATATCTATTGATCTGATCAGATCTAGACGAACCTGGACCGGGAAATCAGGATTTCCCTTCAATTCTTTGACCTGAAACTACCATAGAGTCTTATATATATAAATCCATATTTTGGTTCATACTCATTCATGACTCAGTTATGTATGGGATGATCTGGATATGGTAGATTATATATTTGAAGGTTGTGAGTAGGTTAACATGGAATCGATCTCTCTTGGTAAGAGGAAATTGCATCCTACTTGCTTCAAACAAATGATGATTCAGGATGACTTTGATCAAAGCATGATGAAAAATTAGAAATGGTTTCTAATGTTTCATTAAATGAATCATCATCATAAGATTGAAAGAGAAATGAATATGATATTGGGGTTGACATATTTCCATACCCAGAGTCATATTCAGGATGCAGGAAGATCGAAGGATCTAGTTGCATGGTAATTTTCACTAAAGGGTATTTTTGGTATTTTCATCAAAATTTTATATCTTTCAGATAGTCATGATACGTTGCTAGACATCAATCATGTCTTGTGGTTTTGATTAAATTAAAATTTTTAATTTAATTATTAAATTAGAAAGTGTTCTAAATTAAGTCAAGTTGGGTTGGCTGGTTTTGACCTAAATCGGTTTGGTTGAGTTCTAACCAGATTAGGTCAAATCACACCCACACTCACTACTGGTTAGATGTGAAACCCAATGGGTCACACATAAAGAGACTTGATTAAGGGTCTAATTGGATTAGACCATGTTTGCAAGATGAACATGCTAGCACATGTTGCAAACCCTAGCACCTAGTTTCGAATTGGATTTGAATCAGCTTCTGATTTGGGCTAATTAAGATCTGATTTGAGCCAAACAAGATTTGGTCTTGAGTTGGATTAATCTAGATTGATTGGGCTTCAGATTGGGTGCCACATACTTGCATCCCACATGCCAGAGAGTCTCTCTATTATGCGTGAGAAGTTTTTCATGCACAAAGGACTCTTTGGTGCATGAAATAAGTTGGCGCCTACCTTCTTTGACTTTTTCCATATTGTTATGTCACGTAAACTTTTATATTGGCATGGATGTCAGATATGGAGTGCAGAAGAGTCCTTCTATAGATCAAATTCTTTTTTTCTTTTTGCCCAAGATGTTTTGTCGCCCATGAGTCCTTGCCGCTTTGGACTCCTTGCCGCCCACTTCTTCCTTACGCCTCTTGGGACTTTGACTATTCAAAGTACATCTCCATGCCTTCTTGATGAATGGGCGTCCCTTTAAGATCCATTAGATGGCCATCTAATCTGATCCAAACTTTTGAATTATGGTGCCATATATTTATGCATCGCGACTCTTCATAGAAAAACTACGTAGAATTAATCCGAAGAGTCCTATTTTAAGGCACCTCTTGGACTAAGTCTACGTAATTTTAAATGGTGCAAAATTTAGAGAGGCGTGAGATTGGCTGATAGGGCATGAGAATTTGATGAGGAATGGGCGTGAGATTTTTTGTTGGTACCCCTACGTACATTATAAATACGGGTGCACACCAAGAGTCCGGAAGGGTGAAAATTATCTTTCTTTTTTACAAGGGTTTTTTTTTGTCCAATTTTCTTTCTTCCTTTCTCTTGTCTAGACCTTGTCATTATAAGGACAAGTAGTCATCTTAAGACTAAAGATATTAGGAAGGAAAATTAAGAAGACAAAAGAAAAAGAAAGATAGATAAGGAGAGGCAAGGAAGGTGACATAAAGGCTAAAGAAGGTCTAGCCCTTTTAATTAAAGTTTTTATTATTAGAACTCTAATTATATAAATCAGAGGTGCTGATGTCTTGATCAAGTCTCTGTGTGGATCAACGTTGGAGGGTGATCACGTGGGCACCTGGTGGAAACCATGATGGACTGCTTCCGACGATCAGAGTCAATTTAGGATTTAGCAATAAGAGGTATGTTCTAATACTTTCTCTTATGTCATAATTGCATGTTATATGATTTAATTGCTAATGAGGTGGTCCTAGGGTTCGGGTTTGGTTTATTTGATTTCTTATTTTTGCTTTGAAATCCATGCTTCCACCCTATTCACCAAACCCATCATCGGGAACCATCCCTTGCTTTTTAACCACTAAAGATCTGCCATTGATCAGGATCCAGTACGAGCTACCTGTTGAGTACGAGTTGGAACTTTCTAGGCCGAGTGGCCGAGCTTGCGCCCCTTCTCTAGATAAGTTCTACTTGTATCTAAAGGCCTTCCGTGTTGAATTAAGGCTTCCTCTCCCCACTTTTGTTGTAGCTCTTTTTTATTTTCTAGACATCTCTTTAGCTTCTGTAGTACCAAACTCCTTTAGATTCATAATAGGGTTTCTTGCTCTCTGCATATCTACCAAAGTTTGGCCCACTATTTGGCTTTTCCGAACTTACTTTATCTTTAAGTATCATCCTACTGCAAAGGACTGGTAGTATGTTTCACCCCAGTTCAACAAGAAGGGGTTGCTCAAGGGTGCTTCCTCCTCTATCCATTACTAGAAAGAGAAATTCATCTTCGTTTCTTGTCCGACCCTAGACTTAGGACTCCCACCTTGGAGAAACCTGAGGGATTCTATCCATCAAGCCCTAGGATTAGAAAAAGAGAACTAGGAGTCAGTTAGTAAAATCAAAGATTTCTAAGCTTCTCTTATGTCCGAGCTAATAAAAGAACAAACTTTATTCAACCTCAGCCTCAGTCCCCTAAATCCAATAGGTACACGATCGAAGTTGTGGGTTAACCCTTTTCTTTCTCTTTCTTTTCTCTAACTGTACTTTTTTTCTTCATTATTGAAATGAACATCTAGATGGTCGAGATGCTTATGAGGAGGCTTCTGACCCATAAGACGAAAGGAAAGGCAGCGGATGAGAGCTCGAAAAAAGCAAGGGTTGATGCTCCAAACTCCGTAGCCCCCGTCAATGCCACGTGTGCCCTTGAAATTGCCCCTAAAGTTACTCCTGAAGTTGAAGCTCCTCTGGCTATCGAGTTCAGCACTATTGCCAAGGGAATTGATCCTCCGATGCTGCCGAGCCCTCCTGCCAAGGCCCAAGTTCCAAAGCCTCCCTTTGGATGGGAGAGAGAGGTGGGGAAAAAGAAGACTAAGAGGGCCCTGAGAAAGTCCCAGTGGAAGGTCACCCATAATGGGCCCAATAGCCCCAATGAAGAAATAGGGGAGAATCCTTTCAATAATCATGAAGTCGTAGGGGGTTTGGTCGATGGGTTTACCATATCCAAATTTATAGATAGAATCATCAATGCCGATGTCGACTAGCATGCTTGAGATTCACTAGGATCCTTTCTTTAGGTAGTCACTTTGTCCTTCTTTTTTTTTTTTAAATTTCTCAATATTCACTTGCCCGCATGATCCATTTCATCATCATATATATATTTGTTAAACAGATGGGCCATCAACTACTCGGCTATATCAGATCACTAAACTGCTTAAGGTTTGAGCTGGTGAAAGCCCAAGAAGATCATCAGGCTGAAGTCGAGTGCCTACTTAAGGAGAAGGACAAGATTGACCGCTCCTTGAAGGAAAAATCTATTGAGGTCGAGGATCTCCAAGAAGCACTCCGCAAGGAGAAAGAGGCTTCAGCGGAGTTGAAGACCACTTTAGGCTTGGAGGAAGAGTGGAGGAGGAAGGCCAAAGCTGAGACCGTCGAATTAAAGAAGCAGATGTCTATGCAAATTTTGGAGGCGACGACTCGAGCGATTAAGGAGTTCAAGGTCTTCCTCGAAATGAGAGACTTGAATCTCAAATTTGGCCAAGAGGCCTTCAACAAAGGTTACAAGCTCTACGAGAGCAGGATGGCCAGTAAGTTTTTCAAGCTCGACCTTGATTTCTTGTATGGAGGGGCTTCTAAAGATGAAACAGAGCCATCCATTAATGCGGTCGATCTCCCTCCTACTGAACTTGCTGCCAAAGAATCGGGGTCGACTAACACTATGCTAGATTCCTTGTCAACTCCCCCAGAGGTCTGAGGCCTCTTAATTTATATTTTTTCTTTTTCTTTGTTTCCTTTCTATACTAAAAACATTAATGAAGTCAAGTTTGTTTTGAGAATGAATTTTTTCTTCTGTGAAATGTATGTGGTGATATTCTCAAGCTCTAAGTGCAGTCTCCTATTGAAGTCGGCCCCCTTCCTTAGGGTGTTTCCTTGAAGTCTCACATAAAGAGCCTGAGGAGGAAGGTTCATCATCTTAAGAAGGAATTAAAGAAGTCTGAAGATGATCTTAAGAAATTAGAGAAGAATCATGCCACCACCGCCATCATCGAAATTAATCGCTTGCATCAATCATCTAGATAATTATTTAAAGAATATAATACAAAAAAAAATTTACTTAAATGAAGAGCTCGAGGAGATCAAGAAACATGCAAGCAAAAAGTTCTAGACTTTAACAGCTAAAGCTTGCTCCCTTGAAGTTGAACTTAATGCGATGAAGGAGAAAATTCAATTATTGGAGGGAAGCTCGACGTGGTCCACCAGTTGAGAGGAGTTCGACTAGGATTGGTCCAGGACATTTTTAGAGCTTCAAAGTCAACTTTACGCCATCAAGGTTTCATACAAGAATTTCGAGCTCAGTTGGAGTAATGAAATCTGCAGCCTCTAGCAGTAACTTTGAAAAGCGAACGAGAAGATAGCTGGTCTTAAAAGGCAATTGGTGGAGAAGATGGAGGCTAGCTCGAACAGAGAGTTAGATGAACTTCTTTCTTTGAGAAATTCTTTAGAGACTCTATCAGCAACATTCGCCAAGGAATCAGCTGAGCTTCAGCAGCTAAGGATTCAACTAGCTTACGAGCAACAAGCTGTCAAAGATGTAGAGGCCAAGTCAGAAGTTTTAAGAAGATAGTTATGGGAGTCCAAACATAATTTTCAATAGGTTGATAAATAATTTGTAGAGAGCCTGTTGAAAAAGGAGCTTGAAGAAAAGATCTCTAGCTTGAAACAATCTCAAGCAATGTCAGGGAGCAGCAGTCCAAGGTCCAAAGAATCAGGTCCTTAGGTCTTCGACCATCTTTTTTCTCCTTTTTTTTTGTATGGTCCTACAGACCTTTGCTTTGTAATGGCCTTTAATTTTAATAAAATAATATTTTTCTTAATTATCTCTTTGTCTTGCATAGATTTGTCGTCTATCAATTTTTTCTCCTCTTGTCTTAAATAATCGTGTCAGGATGAAGTTCTTCTCCTATTCCTGACATGGTTAACCTTTACTTTATCTTCCTATCAGGATGAGGTTCTTCTCCTATTTCTGATGGGATTAATCTTTCTTTGTTAGGATGAGGTTTTTCTCCTATCCCTAACAAGGTTATTGGGATGCAAAAGGGCCATTAAAAGGGCCTCTCTCCTCCTCCTGTCTTAAATAATCAGAGGTCTTTATCCATATTAGGATGAGATTTTCCTCCTATTCTTGACACGATTGGCTTTTACTTTATCCTCCTGTCAGGATGAGGTCCTCCTTCTATTCCTGACGGGATTGGCCTTCCTTTGTTAGGATGAGGTCCTCCTTCTATCTCCAATAAAGTTATTAGGATACAAAAAGATCATTGAAAAGGCCTCTCTTCTTCTCCTATCTTAAATAATTGGAGATCTTCATCCATGTCAGGATGAGGTTCTTCTTCTATTTCTAACATGGTTGGCCTTTAATTTATCCTCCTGTTAGGATGAGGTCCTCCTCCTATTTCTGACGGGATTGGCTTTTCTTTGTTAGGATGAGGCCCTCCTCCTATCCCTAACAAAGTTATTGGGACACAAAAAGACTATTAAAAGGGTCTCTCGCCTCCTCTTGTCTTAAATAATTAGATATCTTCATCCATGTCAAGACGAGATTCTTCTCCTATTCCTGACATGATTGGCCTTTAATTTATCTTTCTATTAGGATGAGATCCTCCTCCTATTTCTGATGGAATTGGTCTTCCTTTGTTAGGGCGAGATCCTTCTTTTATCCTTAACAAAGTTATTGGAGCACAAAGGGCCATTGAAAGGACCTCGCTCCTCCTTTTGTCTTAAATAACCAGAGGTCTACATTCATATTAGGACAAGGTTCTCCTCCTATTTCTGATAGGATTGGCCTTTAATTTGTTTCCCTATTAGAAGAGGTCCTCCTCCTATTTTTGATGGGGTTGGCCTTCTTTTGTTAGGGCGAGGTCCTCCTCCCATCCTTAACAAAGTTATTAGGACACAAAAGGGCCATTGAAAGGGCCTCTCTCCTCCTTCTGTCTTAAATAATAAGAGGGCTTCTGCTTCATTTATAGGCAATGTTTGGTTGAGTCATTTTCTATCATCACATAATTTTGTACCAAAAAATAAAAATATTGAAGTAAAAAAGTTTTATTAAGGTAGAATTACTGATAGTACATTTATAGATTTTTTAAATTTCAAGGTCACGGGAGCATCGATCCTCTGAGTTCTTTTAGATAATATATTCCTAGTCAGATGATTTTCATCACCTCATAAGGACCTTTCTAGTTTGGGCAAGCTTCTTCTGATTTTGAGGCTGCGAAACATCTACTCACTAAAGTACAAGATTCCCTATTCTGAATGTCTTGCTTCTGACCCTCGAGTTGTATTAGCAGGATACCCTTTGCTTGTAAGCTGCCATTCAGATCTGGGCCTTCTCTCACTTTTCTTCCAGCAGATCAAGATTGGCTCTAAGGTCTTGTGAGTTGCTTTGTTCATTGAAGGCCTCTACTTGCGCTAAGAAAAGTTCGAGTTCGATCGGGATAACTACCTCCATCTCGAAAGCTAATGCAAAGGGAGTTTCTCCAGTGGATAATCTTTGAGTAGTTTAATAAGCCCAAAGCACATGATAGAGTTCATCTACCTATGTTCCTTTTGCCCTTTTGAGCTGGCTTTTATTTCTTAAAGCAATGTTCCATTAGTTACTTCTGCTTCACCATTCACTTGCGGATGAGCTACTGATGTGAAGTGGTGAGATATATTCAAATCTTTATAGAATTCAACAAACTTCGCATCTACAAACTGATACCCATTATCAATGATTAGTGTTTAAGGTAGACCAAATCTGTAAATAATTGACTTTTAGATGAAGTCCTACACTTTGATCTTAGTGATCTTTGCCAAGGGTTCGGCCTCAATCCATTTAGTGAGATAATCTACTACCACCAGTAGAAACTTTTGTTGTCTAGATGCCATAAAAAAAGGTTCAAGTATATCCATCCTCCATTGTGCAAATGGCCAAGGGACACTCAATGGTATGAGCTGTGAAGCTGGCTGTCTCTAAATGTTTGCATTTTTTTGACACCTATCATATTTTCTCATATAATCCACCGCATCTTGGTGCATTGTTGGCCAATAATACCCCTGATGGACTAACTTATATGACAAAGATCTCACCCTTAGATGATTTTCATAAATTTCTTCATGAACTTTCCTCAAGGCATAGTCGGCTTTAGAAGGTCGAAGATACTTGAGGAGTGGTAATGAGTACGATCTCTTGTACAAGTTGTTTTCATATAAAATATAGCGGAAGACTTGATTTCTTAACTTTTGAGCTTCCTTGTGGTCTCTGGGAAGAACTACATCTTTGAGATAAGAAACTAATGGATTGATCCAGTTGGGCTCATGATCAATTTGCATTATTGCTAAGGGCTCTTCCGAACTTGGGTGCTGCAAGACTTCAAAGAGGACTTCTCTTGGGAGTTTATTTAGGACTAAAGTGGCTAACTTGGAAAGGAGGTTGGCTCTGGTGTTTTTTGCCTTGGGGATCTGCTGAATATCAAAGCCGTTGAAGGTTGAGATCAAGCTTTTTACTTTTTCCAGGTACTTCTTTATGCTTTCCTTTCGAGCTTCATAATTGTTACTAACCTACCCTACAACCAACTGAGAGTCACTATAAACCTTCAGATGTTCTACTTTCAGTTCTTTCACTATTTTTAATCCTGCAATCAGGGCTTCATACTCTGCTCCATTATTAGTGGTGGGAAAGTCAAAGCATAATGCATACTCTGCTATGACTCCTTCCAAATTGACGAGAATCAAGTCCGCACCTATCCTAGAAGTATTGGATGAACCATCCACATACAATACCCAGAAGTTTTCAGAAAGATCAGCCTTCTCTTTAGGAGAGTCAGGGATAAAAACTTCTTGGTGCTCTGGTTTAGTTTTCTCTAAAATGGTGCATTTCACTATGAAATCGATCGGTATTTGAGCTTTAATGGATGGCTGAGGTTGAAAATGAATGTTAAATTCGGTCAGCTCAATCACCCACTTTTTTACTCTACCAGAGATATTTGGTCGATGAAGAATTGCCTTGATGGGTTGATCAGTGAGGAGATTAAATTTGTGCCCCTAGAAATAAGGCCAGAGCTTCTAGGTTGTAATCGATAAGGCATAGGTTAGTTTTTCTAATTTAGTATACCTTGTTTCTGCATCCCTCAAGACTCTGCTTATATAGTAGATCGGCTTTTGAACTTTGTCTTCTTTTCTAACCTGTATGGCTCCAATAGCTACGGAGGATATGGCGAGGTACAAGAACAAGTCTTCTCTAGATTCAGGTTTGGCTAGTAGTGGGCATGAACTGAGATAGCTCTTTAATTCTTCAAGGGCCCATTGACACTCGGGAGTCCAGTTGAAGTTCTTGGGCTACTTGAGTACTTGAAAGAAGGGCATGCAATGCTCCGCTGACCTTGATACGAAGCAATTTAGGGCCACCACCTTGTCCGTGAGGCATTGAACCTCTTTTATTATTTTTGGAATAGTCATTTGTTGGATGACTTTGATCTTCTCTGGGTTAGCCTCGATACCATAGCTCGACACCATAAACCCTAGAAAATTTCTCGAGGTTACTTCAAAAGTGCATTTTATAGGGTTTAGCTTTATCTTATACTTCTAGAGGGTGCTAAAGGTCTCCTCAAGATCGATAATATGATTTGGTGAAGATCAGCTTTTAACCAGCATATCATCTACATAGACGTCCATGTTGCGATTGATCTGCTTCTTGAAGATCTTATTCACTAGGCGCTGATAAGTTGCACTCGCATTTTAAGCCCAAAGGGCATGACCCTGTAATAATAAAGACCATAATCAGTAATAAAAGCAATCTTCTCCTCATCCTATGGTACCATCCAGATTTGATTATATCCGAAGAAAGCATCCATGAAGGTGGGGAGTTCATGTCCTGAAGTTGTGTGCACTAGTTGGTCAATCCTAGGTAAAGGATAGCTATCTTTTGGACATACTGTATTTAAATCTATGAAGTCTATGCACATCCTCCACTTGCGATTTACTTTTTTAACCAAAATAATATTTGCAATCCAGTCCAGATAAAGCACTTCTCGAATGAATCCTGCCTTAAGGAGCTTGTCAACCTAATCCATTATAGCCTTCTGCCTTTCTAGTGCACACTATGTTTTTTCTGTTTCACTAGCCATCATTTAAGATCTACTCTCAGGTGATATTCCATGACTTCTGCATCAATCCTAGGCATATCTATAGGTACCCAGACAAAAACATCTACATTCTTTTGTAAGAAGGTGACAAGTTGCCTTCTGACTTCTCCCTTCAGATTGGAGCTGATCTTCATAGTGTGCTCCTTATTCCCATAATTTAAAGAGATCTCCATAAGGTCATCGATGGATTCTCCTCTTTCTTCAGATAGATCATCACGGGCATCAAGCCCATCCACTAGACATGGGTCTACTTGCCTTCCTCCCTATAGGGTAATATTATAACAATGTTGAGCTAGTGCCTGATCTCCTCTGACTTTTCCGAGTCCATGCTTCATTAGGAACTTCATTTTTAGGTAGTAAGTTGAAACCACAGTTCAGAGTGCATTTAAACCAGGTCGGCCAAGGAAAGGGTGCTTTCACCATCAAAAAATTGACTTGAGCTCTAGTTTGCTTTGGATATCGGCTAGCTACCACATGCAATATTATTACTACTTCGACTAGCACCGCATCACCTGTGAATCCAACTAGTGGAGAATTCATCGACCCCATTCTGCTATCAGGTATAGACATTTTAGAAAAAATATCATAAAATAAGATATCAGCAAAGCTTCCATTATCAATTAAAATATAGCGTATATCATAATCAATAATATTTAAAGTAACTACAATTGCATCATTATGCAGAAGTTGAATTTCTTGGACATTTTCTTCAGTGAAAGAGATGGGCTCCTCAGTCCACTACTTCTTTGCTGGTCTATCGATGCACCAGCCTCCCCTCGTTGATGGCCCCTAGTAATGGTGTTGATGATTTCAAGGGGAGGCCAATCTTCTTCCAGCTTGTCTCATTGAGATGCTTCAGATGGTGGTGGGGCTCTTAGATGATCTTCTCTACTCTCTGATCGATGTCTGATAAATCGATCTAGCCGACCTCTTCTAATTAGTGCTTCAATCTCATCCTGAAGCTGGATGCATTCTTTGGTATCGTAACTATGGTTATGATGGTAGAGATAGTACTTATTAGGATTGTGCTTGGTCGGGTGGATCCGCATTCTCTCCGACCCTGGGAGCTGCTCCCTTATCTCCATCAGCATCTAGGTCTTTGAGGCATTCAAGAAAGCATAGTTATTGAATCTTCTGGGAGGGGAGTTTCATCGGGCCCTTCAATCCGAGCTTTCATGTCAACGAGCTCTAGGAAGAGTTCAAACTTGTCTATACTTGGGAGAAGTTTGGGAGCGCAGTCAAGCTTTACTCGGTTTGCTTTCATATGCGGGCTTGCTGGACTCATTCACTTTTCGCTCTCTTGCGGTCTCATCATCCTTCAGCTTGAAGGCCTCCTCTGCTCGGGTAGAACCTTTAGCCCAGGTGGCATATCAACAAAATCCTTGGGATACTTTCTTTCCAGGAAGGATAGAAGATCATTATTCTAAAGGATGCCCTTTAGTACGGCCATGGCTATAGATTGGTCCAAGTTTCGGATCTCCAGTGCAGTAGCATTAAAGCGGTTGATGTAAGCTCGGATGGATTCTCCTTCTTTCTGCTTTATGTTGATGAGGGAGTCTGAGCCTCGTCTTGGACGTTGGCTGCTTATGAAATGAGCCACAAACTGATGGCTTATTTGGTCAAAAGAGTAGATCGTACTCAGCTTAAGGCTCAAGTACTAGTTTTTTGCTGCTTCCTTCAGGGTAGATATAAAAGCTTGGCACAGGATGGCATTGTTAGATGTGTGCCCTAGAAGCCAGATTGACTAAACACTTATAATACACTTCTAAGAGCAATTTTATAATTTTGATTATAAATTAATAAAAAAATTATTTTCTATCATAATATGCATTTAAAGTGTCTATGATACATCCTTTAAGTTAATGGTAATGATAATTCATATTTTCAAGAGTTAAAAATTTGAGACATGAATTTTCATAATTAACTCATAAACAACTCTCGATCGTAGGATCATCATGAGGATGGTGATCGATCTGGAAGGTTAGTATACGATCACTTTCTTAGGATAGATATGTCTTGAGTCTATGGTGTGGAGACACTAGAGCAAGAGTATAGGTACTCATTAGAGAACGAGGGCACCGAGCCTAACCACTTCGAGCAGTCATAAGAAAGTCTACCTTCTCATCGATGTCTGGCATGATGCTGCAGTGGTGTGTTTGGTTCTTTGATCTAAGGTGCATCGATAGTTTATCTTGAGGATGTTATAGTTTGATTATATCATAACTCGATTTTCTAGCCATTTGGAATTCTGAGATGTATATTGGCTATAGCATGTTCATTGTAGGAGTTAGATTGCACTAATAGGGGATCTATCTACCTCGGTAGATGAGGAGCAGTCCTATGATAATCATGAGATTGAGTCCATAAGCCCATGGCCATGACAGAGTAAAGATAATAGAAAGAGTTTCTATTAGGGTTTCATATTGGACTCGAATTGAATGATTAATTTATATGACAGATATTGGATTTGACAAGTTCACCTTAACCCTAATCCTATCCAGTCTCAAGATAGAAGAATCTAATCACATAGGTAATTGCACCAAGAGATTTATTTTCAATTCTGATGGATTACCACTATATATTTCTAGATGTCACTGATAGATTTTGAGAGCAATTAGAATGATTTTGATGATCAATCATTCTAGTTGTATGAATTAAAAAAGTTTTGGTCCATCGAAAGATGTTTCAATGATGTCGATGATGGAGATTGCAATATATCTCATTACCATACAGAATTGAACCTAACTGGATCACACAAATAAGGGTTTGAATTTGGATGTCGTTAATCAAGCTAATTCAGTTTGATTGATTTAGATTAGATCCAATCAGGTTCAAGGTAATCATGCTAGCATACGATTGAGCCTGACTTTCTTCTTCTATAATCTTTCAATTCATCGCAACTGAGTCAAATTTGATTTGACTCATTTTTATATTTTGAATAAATTTATTTTCATCTAACTAAAATAAATTTAGATCAAATTAATTATAGAAATTAAATCCATTTATAGTTAAATTGGACTAGGGTCAAAAGTTGACCTAATTGAGAGAATTGAGGGTCACCTGATTAGAGGCTTCTAAAAAATTCTATGAAAATTATTTTGATCTTATTTTTGGATATGTGATAGGACATGAGTCATACATTGGGTGTACCATATTTTGTAATTTTTGGAGGTGTCTATGCTAAGTTATGATAGAGTTTGATTTGGATCAAACTCTTAAGGAAAGAGTCCTAGGCGCGGTGGACTCTTTCTTATCTACTCATGCCACCATCTTTCAGATTGATTTTTGGCATTAAAATCAAATGGGATCTAAAAATTTTTGTGGATATCAGGTTCAGGAGTCTCAATGGTTGAATAAATGAGGATTTTGATCAAATAGGGACTCTAACTTGGTGTTATGCTTTTGTATAAGAACCCTTGTGCCAAGGCTCTTCACAAAAGAAATAATTTTCATACCCAAAGGCTGTCACCCCTTCCATCTTCCATGCCCTCTCTGATCCTCTCTCTCCCCTTCTTCTAGGTGCCAAAGGTTGAAAATAAATTTGAGAAGAAGATCCAATCAAATTTATGAAGAGTTCAGCATCTATGTGATGGTTTCCATGAGACGGACACGCTACGTTTAGAAATTCTTTTGAAGGACTTTCAGATCAGATTCAGATCTGATATTTAGAAAAAAGATTTATGAGAAGAAGATATCTAGATCTTGCTCAAGTAGATATCGGTAGAGGTCAGGTGCATGCGTGGCTCCTTCCAAAATCTCATGATAAATCAGGATAGTCTAATTATCCAAAATATATGGTATAAAATTAATTAAATTTAATTTTATTTTTAATATTAATATTAGATCTTAAAAGATAAAATTCAAGATATTTTAGATCTGATTATAATCTTAGAAGAAAAATTTTTAAAATATTCCTTTAGATCTAATCAGATTTGAATGATCTTATGCTGAAAAATAGGATTTTTTTTCAACTGGTATCAGAGCCAGATTAGCAGTTTTTTAGATCTATCCTAAATCTAATTTTATATTTATTTATGATTTGATATTAAAAAGTTTTAGATATCACATCAAATGTGATTAGATCTAAAATTAAAAAATTTAAAAATAAATTATTTAGATCTAAATGTATGAGATGTATGACTAGACTAGGTATAGAATAGTTCTATGTGTAGTCTAGTATGATTATATATTTAATTTAATTAAATATAATTTTAGATTTATTTAATTTTTATTTTTTTAATATTATAATTATTATAATTAAATCTAAAAAATAGAAAATAAAATTTTTAATTTTTATTTAATTTCATTTGAGATATGAAAGATGCATGCTTAGACTATTTATAGAATAGTTCTATAAGATACCTAGAATAGTTTTAATTTTGATGTGATCAAATTTAAAATTTTATTTTTTTGATTTAATATATGATATTTCAGATCTAAAAGTATGCATATTAATGATACATGAGATGTATGCAAGGCATGTATTAGTTAGATTTTTTTATATATGATATATAATCTAATTAGTTTTATAGTAAAAAATTATATTTCTGATTAAGGAGATTTTCATGGCCGTCCGATCATAAGAACAAAGTAGGATTTAAAGGCCCTCTCCTTTTATTCGATGGGATGTTCTTATGGCGTGTAAGGAAGCTGTGCGTTCGTCTTTAATAAAAAATTATAACTTATTTTTTTATAAAACCCTAGATCCTAAAATCTTAGAATTTTTGTTACATGTTTTGTTCATGAATCCAAAACTTAATTAAGAATTAAGATTATAAAATTATTTAGATCTAAAAATTATGAATTTTTAGATCTAAGATATATTCATAAAATTAGGTTTGGGCTTGGGTAGCTTAATTAGGTCTAGCGGTTGATTAAATCGAATCAAGACTTGGTTAGGTGGGATCAAAGAAATCTTAGATTTGGCCAGTCTAATAGGATTATGTTTGGGTCAAGATCGAATCAAATTTAGATGTGACTCGATCAAGTTAAGACCTAATTTGGCTCCATGGTTCGAGCCTAGATTGTAGGCTAATCCAATTAATTCTGATTCGATAATTTGGTGTCTAAGGTAAGTGTGGCAGATACAACCAACTAGTTTTTAATTGGGAGCTACTCGATCTGAATGCATTCTTATCGAGTTAATGACAAATCCCTTCCATCGGTCTCACTTACCAGCCATTTGTGTCGACCTAGTTTTGATTTAAGGTGGCTAACAATTCGAGCCAACCCATGCTACTAGGTTAGTCATAATTGTTATAACTAAGTCAAGTCAAGTTTAAAGAGACCTAAATTAAATCTCTTTAAAAAAATATTAAGTCTAAGGTCATCCACCATTGTAGATATATGGGTCCTTCCCAGGGTTGATTGTTCTTGACTGGATACAGTGGTTCGTTGTACCAGAAAGATGCAACCAAGCCTATTAGGTATTGGATGCTATGGATTGGAGGATAGGTTGGGCTTAATATTCTGGATACGGTGAGGGACCAAATCAAAAATTTAATTTATGCAAATGGTAGGTCTGACTTAACTAAGGAGTGGATTAATATTTTGGACATGGTGAGATTCATGAATTAAAGATCAGGTTTGAGTGCACCATGATTAGAGAATCATTGGACAAGAGTCATCCACTCATCGATTAACGCATCATCAATAACTATTAGGTGAGGTAGTGAGTTAGTCGGTGGAACCACACCACCCACTAAAAATCAATAATCATGAAGATTTTTGCATCTCTATCAAGGAAGCATAGGGATCGAGTAAATAGTGGGAGTCTAATTTATTTAAATATGAAACTTTTAAATAAATTGGTTAAGTCTAATTATAAAATCTAACTAAAAACTTTGACTCTCTATAGAAAAATGTCTGCATCCAATCCAATAGTCCGTATCCTGAACACCCATAGACTGACCGGATCCAACTATAAGGATTGGCTCTGGAACTTCAAAATTATTTTGGATTCTAAGAAGTTGACTCATATGTTGGAACAGGATCCTTCCATCTTACCAGCCCATCCATCTGCTGATCAGAGAGCATCTCTTGAGAAGTGGATAGATGAAGATAATAAAGCCAGATATTACATGTTGGACTCGATGTCTGATGAACTCCAGAACCAACATAAAGACATTAAGACTAGCTGCCAAATTTTGGCTCATATGCAAGACTTGTTTGGTGAATAGAGTCACATAGCCAAATATCAAGTCACTAAGAGACTGTTTAAGGCTCAGATGTGTGATGGTAGTTAGTCCAAGATCATTGTCTGATGATGATCAAGGACTTAGAAGAGTTTGAGAAACTCGGTGTCAAGTTAGATCAGGACCTATAGATTAATATAATTTTGCAGTCCTTGACTGATGCATATGGGCAGTTCATCATGAACTACCATATGCATAAACTTCAGAATATCTTGGTTGAGCTCATGAACATGCTGGTTACTGCTGAACTTTCTATGAAAGATTCTAAAGGCTTAGTACATGTTATAGAGTAGACTTCTTTTAAGAGAAAATCTTTTGGGAAGAAGAAGAAGTTCGTGAAGAAGTAGAAGGTGGATGGTGGGAAGAAGAAGAAGGCGGAGCCGAAGAAGAAGGCCAATAAGAAAAAATATTTTTATTGCAATACTGACAGCCATTGGAAGCAAAACTACCCTTTGTACCTAGCCAGCCTGAAGAACAAAGAGGCAGATCCTTCTGGAGGTATGCTCGTTATAGAATCTAATCTTATGATTTCTTCTACATCCAGTTGGATGCTTGACTCTGGTTCTAGTGCTCACTTGTGCACTTTCATGCAGGATCTTGAGGATAGCAGGAGGCTGAGGGATGGTGAGATGATCCTACATGTCAGGAATGGTGCAAGAGTTACTATTATGGCTGTGAAAATCTATCCTCTGCGATTACCATCAGGATTAGACTTAGTACTTAGGGACTATTTTTATGTGCCTGCAGCAAGTAGGAATTTGATTTCTATATTATGTTTAGCATAGGAAGGCTATGTAATTAGTTTTCTTAAAAATTATTATAATATTCTTTATGAAAAAATAAAATTACAAGTGATTTTCTTATAAATGATCTTTATCAGTTACATATTGATGTTTCTATTTTTAATATCGAGCAAAACGTGAATGCCATAAGATTGAAGCTTTCTAGGGATAGTCTAAATGATATGTATCTTTGGCACCTTAGGCTAGGTCATATAGCTAAAGATAGGATTAACAAATTAGCAAAATCGGGCTATTAGGTCTGTTGACTTTCGAGTCATATCTGATTTATGAATCATGTCTTCATGGCAAAATAACCAAGCTTTCTTTTGTAGGACATGGGGAAAGGACCACTAACCTTCTTGTCCTAGTACATACTAATGTATGCGGCCTATTTGATGTGTCGGCCAGGGGCAAATACATCTACTTCATCAATTTTATTAATGATTTATCTCGGTACGAGTATGTATATTTGATGTGACATAAGTCTGAAGCTTTTGAAAAGTTTAAGAAATTCAAACTTGAAGTAGAAAAATAAATAAAAAAATCTATTAAGGTTCTTCAATCAAATTGAGAAGGCGAATATCTTAGTCAGAAATTTCTAGACTATCTTAAGGACAATGGCATAGTCTCTCAATGGACTCCACTTGGAATGCCTCAACTCAATGAAATTTTAGAATGGAGAAATCAGATCCTATTAGATATGGTTCAATCCATGATGAGTTTCACGAACCTTCTTGAGTTTCTTTGGAGACATAGTCTGTTGACCGCTATATATCTACTGAATAGAGATCCATCTAAAATCGTTTCTACCACACCGTATGAGATATGGCATGGTGAGAAACCAAGTCTGAGTCATCTCAAAATTTGAGATTGTCCAGCCCATGTCAAGAGATAATAGATGGACAAATTAGAGTCTAGATCCTTTAGAGCTCGATTTATTGGATATCCTAAAGAGTCGTTAGGATATTATTTCTATCTCCTAGAAGATCATAATGTGATTATGAGTCGACATCCCATCTTTCTTGAAAAATAGTTTATTCAAGATGGTGGCATCGAAAGATAGATTAGGCTCGAGGAGAAAGTCTCCCAAGAGCCACGAGCCAAGGGACCTATGGAACCCAATCAAATTGAGCCAATCCAATCAGTACCTCATCCACCTCATAGATCAGAAAAGATTTCTCGTCCCCTTGAAAGGTACTTAGGTACTATTTCAGAGGATGTAGAAGAAATGTTCCTCATGAAAAATGTGGTTCATGATGATGATCCCAAAATCTATGATAAGGCGATATCAGATATCGACTCCAAGAAATGATTAGAGGCAATGAAGTCAGAGATTGATTTAATGCGCTCGAACCAAGTCTGGATCTTGGTAGATCTACCTGAAGGTATAGTACTTATTGGGTGTAAATGGATCTTCAAGAGAAAGATAGGTGCCGATGGAAATGTAGAGACATTCAAAGCAAGGCTCATAACAAAAGGGTATAGTCAGTGCAAAGGTATTGACTATCAGGATACTTTTTCATCAGTAGCCATGCTCAAATCCATTCACACATTGCTTACTATTGCAATCTATTTGATTATGAAATATGATAGATGAATGTGAAAACAGCATTCTTAAATGGATATCTTAAGAAAGATATCTATATGGAACAACTACTAGGTTTTACATCCAGTGATAATGATCACAAGGTATGCAAGCTGTAAAGATCCATATATGGACTTAAGCAAGCATCTTGGAGCTGGAATGCTCATTTTAATGATGTGATCAAATCATTTGAATTCATCAAGAACGAGGAGAAATCGTGTGTGATCAAAAAGGTCAGTAGGAGCACTATTGTCTTCCTCGTACTGTACGTGGATGACATCCTCCTAATTGGGAATGATATTCCCATGTTAACTATAGTCAAAATATGATTGTCTAAAGAATTATCCATGAAAGATCTAGGAGAGGCATCTTTTATTTTAGAAATTAAGGTCTATAGAGATAGACCAAATAGGATGGTGGGTCTCTCATAGAATATGTACATAGAGGAGGTGCTAAAGTGGTTTAACATGAAAAACTCCAAGAGGGGTTTAGTACCTTTCAGACATGGCATTCATCTCTCCAAAAAGATGTGTCTCAACACATCTGAGGAGATTGAATGCATGAGCAAGATCCCTTATGCTTTAGCAATAGGGAGCCTCATGTATGCCATGCTATGTATACGATCTAATATTGTCCATACTGTGAGTGTCATGAGTAGATATCAGTCAAATTCAGACAAAGAGCACTGGACTTCTACGAGATGCATCTTTAAGTACTTGAGAAGGACTAAGGATATGTTTCTAGTCTTTGGTCATGGAGAACTCTAGGTCCAGGGGTATATAGACTTGGATTTTATGTTTGACATAGATGATCAAAAGTTGACATTTGGAAGTCTATTTATTTATAATGGTAGAGCTGTCAGTCGGAAAAGTTTCAAGCAGACGGTGATAGTAGACTTTACCATGAAAGCAGAGTACATCGTTGCATTGGATGCTGCAAAGAAAGCATTTTGGTACAAGAAGTTTGCCGTAGAGCTTGGACTGATGCCATTAGATGCCGTTCCTCTGTATTGCGATAACAATGACGCCATAGTCCTAGCTAACGAGCCGAGGTCTCATCAGAAATCTAAGTACATCAAGCAGCGATACCACCTCATCCACGATTACCTCGAGAAGGCATATATCAAAGTCAAGAGAGTCAACACTGTAGATAATGCGACTAACCCATTGACAAAGCCATTAAGCCAACAGAAGATCAAAGTCCATCTTGAGAAGATGGAACTTAGATTTGTAGCCAATTGGCTTTTGGTCAAGTGGAAGTTTATTAGATGTGTGCCCTAGAAGCCAGATTGGCTAAATACTTGTAATATACTTCTAAGGATAATTTTGTAATTTTAACTATAAATTAATAAAGGAATTATTTTCTATCATAGTGTGTATTTAAAGTGTCTGTGATACATCCTTTGAGTTAATGGTAATAGCAATTCATATTTTCAAGGGTTTAAAATTTGAGATATGAATTTTTATAATTAACTCATAAACAACTTTCGATCGTAGGATCATCATGAGGATGGTGATCAATCTAAAAGATTAGTATACGATCACTTTCTTAGGATAGATATGTCTTGAGTTTATGGTGTGGAGACACCAAAGCGAGAGTATAGGTACTTATTAGAGAATGAGGGCACTGAGCGTGACCACCTCGAGCAGTCATAAGAAAGTCTACCTTCTCATCGATGACTGGCTCGATGCTGCAGTGGTATATCTGGTTCTTTGACCTAAGGTGCATCGATAGTTCACCTTCAGGGTGTTATAATTTGACTATACCATAACTCGATCTCCTAGCCATTTGGAATCCTAAGATGTATGTTGGCTATAGCATGTTCATTGTAGGAATTAGATTGCACCAATAGGGGATCTATCTACCTCAGTAGATGAGAAGCAGCCCTATGATAATCATGAGATTGAGTCCATAAGCCCATGACCATGGCAGAGTGAAGATGATAGAAAGAGTTTCTATTAGGATTTTACATTGGACTCAAATTGAATGATTAATTCATATGACGGACATTGGGTTTGATGAATTCACCTTAATCCTAATCTTGTCCGGGCTCAAGATAGAAGAATCCAATCACACAATAACTGCACTGAGAGGTTCATTTTCAGTTTTGATGGATTGCCACCATATACTGCTAGGTGTCACTTATGGATTTTGGAAGCAATTAGAATGATTTTGATGATCAATCATTCTAATTGTATGAATCAGGAAAGTTCTAGTCCATCAAAAGGTGTTTCAATGATGCCGATGATGGAGATCACGACATGTCTCATTATCATACAGAATTGAATCTAACTTGATCACACAAATAAAAGTTTGGATCTGGATGTCATCAATTGAGCTAACCCAGTTTTATTAATTTGGATTAGATCCAATCAGGCTCAAGGTAATCGTGCTAGCACACGATTGAGCTCGACTTTCTTCTTCTATAATCTTTTTGATTCATCGCAACTCAGTCAAATTTGATTTGACTCATTCTTGTATTTTGAATGAATTTATTTTTATCTGACTGGAATAAGTTCAGATCAAATTAATTATAGAAATTAAATCCATTCATAGTCAAATTAGACTAGGATCAAAAGTTGACTTAATTGAGAGAATTGAGGGTCACCTGATTAGAGGCTTCTAGAGAATTCTCTTGAAATCATTTTGATCTAATTTTTGGATATGTAATAGGGTACGAGTCATACATTGGGTGTACTATATTTTGTGATTTTTGAAAGTATCTAAATTGAGTTATGATAGAGTTTGATTTGGATCAAACTCTTAAGGGAAGAGTGCTAGGCGTAGTGGACTCTTCCTTATCTACTCATGTTGCCATCTTTCAAATTGATTTTTGGCATTAAAATCAGATAGGATCTATGGATTTTTGTCAATATTGTCTCTAGGAGTCCTAATGGTCGAATAAATGAGGATTTTGGTCAAAGAGGGACTCTAACATGGTGCTATGCTTTTTTATAAGAACCCTTGTGCCAAGGCTCTTCATAAAAGAAATAATTTTCATACCCAAAGGCTATTGCCCCTTCCATCTTCCATGCCCTCTCTAATCCTTTCTCTCTCCTTCTTCTAAGTGCCAAAGGTAGAAAATAAATCTGAGAAGAAGATCCAATCAAATTTATGAAGAGTTCAACATCTATGTGACGGTGTTCAAATTTATGAAGAGTTCAACATCTATGCGACGGTGTCCGTGAGACGAACATGCTGCTTTCAGAAATTCTTTTGAAGGACTTTTAGATTAAATTTAGATTTGATATTTAGAGAAAAAATTTATGAGGAGAAAACATCTAGATCTTGTCTGAGTAGATACCGGTAGAGGCCAGGCACGTGCGTGGCTCCTTCCAGAACCTCAGGATAGATCAGGATCACCATAGGATAATTTGATTACCCAAAATATAAGGTATGAAATTAATTAGATTTAGTTTTTTTTTTAATATTAATATCAAATCTTAAAGGATCAGATCTAAGATGTCTCAGATCTGATTATGATATTAGAAGAAAAATTTTTGAAATATTTCTTCAGATCTAATCAGATCTGAACGATCCTATGCCAGAAAATAGGGTTTTTCTTCAGGCGTTTGGTGCACCTGGAGCAGCATTATCATTTGGAAGGCCTCCAAGTCATCAATTGGATTAGAAGTCCCATCATAGGTCTCAATCTGGGGGAGCTTGAAGTGTTAGAAAGGAAAGGACAGATTACATGCATGTATTTCAAAACTATTTTGAAATTGCAGTGGAATCAAATAGATTAACTATTTTTATCATGCATTAAATTAGATCTAAAACCTTCCCTAACATGGATCCAAGACATGAAATCCAAAATTAATTTATGAGATTAGATCTCATACCTTATCGTGGGTCGAAGAACTTCATAGTCGATGATAAAAACTTGATAGGTTCCTGAAGTCGCACAAATGCCCGACCTCTATAGGTATCCACATGTGATTCGATCTGATCCAAGACTTGTCTATCTCTCTGAGGTGCTAGTTTTCTTGTAGAGAAGATCTTTTGATGATTTATTTGAACCTTCTTCAGATCTGAAAGATGATCTTCAATCGAAGAAGCAGTGGAGGTAGAAGAAAAAATAGCAGTAGTGCAATTTTATTCCTCAGAGTGCCATGCCTTGTACCAATGGAGTTTTTCCTTCAAACTTAGAAGGGAGGATTTCAACAAGTCCCTCTCTCACTCTAATGGCCGGCCAAATTTTGTTCAGATCAAAAAGACCTCATAGAGATGTCCTAAAGATAGATCTTTTAAGGGGGTGCCTAGAAGAGTCCCGATAGAGTCAAACTCTATCAAACATTCAAATTAAATTTTAAATTCAAACTAAAACTCATCCATATCCAAATGGAAGGATAAGTGGTCGACCAAGAGGTGAAAAAATATGAAAAACCTCATGCAAATCTAAAATTTGCATGAGAAGAGAAGGGGCATAGACAAAGGGTGGCGCATGAAAGAGTTCTTCACAAAATGGACTCTAGGATTTTGGATTGCGCCTCAAACTAAAAATAATTTGATTTAAATCTAAATACCTAATTGAATATAATCTAATTAGATCTCTAATCAGATTAAATTTTAATCTAATTAATATTTAATTAAATTTAAATTCAGATCAAATTAAAAATTAATTTAATGATAATTGAGTCATTTCATAACTCAATCAAACTAAATCTAATTCAAGTCAAACTGAATCCAATTCAATTAGACTTGATTTAAAACTTATTTTTTAATGTAATTGAGTTTAATTAGTAATCAAATTACTAATTTATCCTTCTTGAGTTAATTATCAGTTATATTGACAATTATACCCTTAATGATTCATAATCATCGATCAATTATCAGATCAGACAAAAACCTCTTTTGTGTGTGATTTCGTAGGTTCTATTCTATCTGGTAGTGAGACACATTATGATCTCTATCATAATACCATCAAAACTTTTTTTGATGGGTTGGATCAATTCCAGTACTATCCATTAAGAATCATCGATCATCAAGACAATGCTCATGGGTCCCATAATTCACTAGTGACACCTAGCACTATGTAGTGGCAATCCAGCAGAATGAAAGTATGAAGCTCTAGATACAGTTATCATATGATTCAGTTCTTCTATCAAAAATCTCAACTTGATGGAGGTCATGGATAACTCGTCAAACCCCATCATCAATCATATGCAAGATTGGCTCGATTTGAGTTTTTTTGTGAATCTTGTGGAAACTCCTTTCTAGTGTTCACCTTGCTTTGGCCAAAGACTTAGAGAACTCAGTCTTGCGAATCACATAGGATTATATCTTTTCTACTAAGGTCGATAGATTCCATCTAAGTACATCCTACTCTCAATAGTGAACCTGAATTCACCATAGCCAACATACACAGCAAGAATCCAAATGGCTAGGGACCAAGTAGATGTGTAGTCAAACTATAGTAGCCTCACTGTAAATAGCCAATGCACCATAGGTTAAAGAACTAATCATACCACTATAGCATCGAGAATACCACTTACGAGTGAGTAGATATTCAAGTAGTTTCTCATAATGGTCACGCTCAGTACAAGTTGTTCTCTAACAACCACCTACATTATCATCCTAGTGTCACCACACTACAAACTCGAGACTCATCTACCCATGAAGAAGATGATCATGCATCAATCTAATTGGATCAGTCACTATCCTTCATGATGATCCTCCAATTGAGAGCATTTAGAAATTAACCACTAATAATGTATGTCTTAAATTCTTAACACCTTGAGAATATGCAAAATCATCTTTGTTAATTTCTAGGACAAATCATGGACACATAAACATGACTAAAAATAAAAATATCCTTTATTAATAATAAAAGTTTTACAAGTTTAAATATAAGTCCTGAAAAGTAAATGTGTCAACCAATAATTCGCTTTCTAGGGCACACATCTAACAAACTCTCACTTGACCTAAATTCAATTAGCCATAAACCTAAGACCCATCTTTTCAAGATGAGCTTCAGTATTTTGTTGGCTTAGAGACTTTGTTAGTGGATCCACCACATTCTATGCAAGGTTGACTCTCTGCACCTCGATGAACTACTTCTTGAGATATTCACGTATAATATGAAATTGTCGTTCAATGTGCTTGGACTTCTGATAAGACCTGGGCTCCTTAGCAAGAGCTATGGTGCCATTGTTGCCACAGTGCAGTGCAGTGGAATTTGATGACATCATGCCCAACTCTACAATGAATTTCTTGAACTAGAAGGCTTTCTTAGCAGCTTTAGAGGCAGCGATGTATTTGGCTTTGATGGTTGAACCTGCAATGACCGATTGTTTGGAACTTTTCTAGCTACGCAATCCACCATTACATAGAAAAATACACCATGAAATAGACTTTCTATCATCGACATCAAACATGAAGTCTGAATCAGTCTATCCTACCATTTTAGCTTCGAAACTCCTCCAAAAGTTAAGAACAAATTCTTAATTCTTCTAAAGTATTTAAGAATGTTCTTATTAGGATTTGACGTCTCGAATTTGACCTACAGTAAGAAAAGAGGATTCTCATTCTATTTAAATAGTTGAGGTGTTGTGGAGTAAAAAATGATGGTGAGTGTGGCATGAGAGACACGTAGAGAGGCTCAAACAGCCACTGAGAGGAGCTTGGTAGAGAGCCAAGTACGTATAGCCCACGAGAGAGAGAAGCAATAAGTGCATAGCATCCAGCAAGGAGGCTATAAGGATAGAGCATCCTGTAGCTTCTATGGGTCTCCTTGGGATTCTAAGAGAGCTTTTATGAGGATAGCTTCTAGTTGAGAGAGATTTATATATGGTGAGTTGAGAGTAGGTGTTCTCCTTTTGTATCTATTTTTTTCTTTCATAATAAAGCTTTGGATATCCTATGAAGGTGAGTCTTTAGGTTGATCCACATACTTAATTATTTTTTTATTTTATTTTATTTTTTTTCTACTACAATAATTTAGTACTAGATCCTTAATAAGCAGTATCAGAGTAGCTGATATCCTAAAAGTTTGGTATCAGAGTGAGTTGATACCATAATAATTGCTATCAGAGTCAGATAGTACCAGAGCATAGATTATAGTAGTGAATAGAGATTGAAGAATATGGAGAAAACAAGCACAATCAAGGTAGAGATCAATAGATTTGATGGGAAGGATAATTTCTCCTTATGGCAAGCAAGGATAAAGGATGTCCTAATCCAACATGGGTTGATCGACACTCTCTTGTATGACGAGATGCTAGCCACCATAGAGATGAAGGATTGAAAGTGGATCCAGATGTAGGCGGTGAGTATGATCTACTTGTACCTAGTGGATGATGTGGTGATCCATGTACTTGGCGAGACTTTCTCGATAGCACTATAGTTGAAGCTCGAGGAGTTATATATGGTGAAGTCACTCACCAACATGCTATTTCTTTGGAGGTAGTTCTACCAGCTATAAATGGACGAAGGCCAGAGCATGCGGAAGCATCTATCCAACTTCTAGAAGATCCTCATTGACCTCCTCAGCATTGGTGAAAAAGTTGAGGAGAAGACTAGGGTGTTGATCTTGCTAGCATCGCTCCTTCCTTCGTATGAGTCCTTGGTGACCGCTCTTCTAGTGAAAAAGAGCACCATCAAGATGAACAAGGTCACTACAACAATACTCCAGAATGAGGTTCTCAAGAGGGAGAATCCAGCTTCGAGCTTAGATGGCGGCAGCTCGACTTTGATGATTTCTGGAGGAGAAGGAGGTAGTAGATGGAGCGGTAGAGGATCACAAGGAGGATGATCTAAATCCAAGATGAGAGATTCTAGCAAGATCAGATGCTATAGGTGCAATGAGTTGGGGCATCAAGTTAAGGATTGCCCATAACTTAAGGATTAAATGAGGGCTACTATAGCAATGGCCAGTAGCAAGTTAAAAGATGATGTCCTGGAGATATCTGATGAGGTATCTAGTTTTTTCTAGCAGTGAATTTTAGATTCTACATGCACATATCATGTTTGTTGCAGAAAAAAATAGTTTGACTCTCTAAAGAGTAGTGATGGCACCGTTTATCAGCCAGATGGATTGAGCTATGCAATTAGAGGCATCGGAATGGTCAGCTAGAAGACACATGATGGTGCAGTGAGGAGATTGGGGGAGGTCCGATACATACCCAAATTCAGGCAAAATCTTATCTCACTGAGCAGACTAAATTTAAACAGCTATAGATGGATAGCTGATAATGAAATTCTGAAGGTCATGCATGACGATAGGATGATATTGGAGAGGAAGAAGAAGACAAGAGGATATTACTATCTGACAAGAAGTCCAGTGCGAGGTGGAGCTTCAGGAGCCAGAGGAAGCCAAGTGCAAGGTGAAGCTCCAGGTGGAGATAGATCAGGCACTAGATGGAAGACTCGGGAGGACGAGAGGTGATGTCGTAAAGTGAAGTTTCTATTACCATAGGAGAATTTTTTGAGCAGGTCTTTGGTCAAAGTGGACACTATTGAGAATGGTATTCCAAAGCCAATCATTAGCTTATTGATGGTTATACTGATTTTTGTATTTGTATATGAATTATAAATAAATAAAAATTATTTTGATACTTTTTTCATCATAAATTCTTTCATCTTTTAATGAACTCTAGTGTTGTGGTGAACTTCATAGGACTATTTAGAATCAACAAAGGAGGATTTATCGTTTAATCCTTAAATCTGTTTATAACTAAATGATATGTTGTTTCCTAGGACAATAATGTTTATCGAGTATAGATCGTTGTGTGCCATATAGGTTGGTTATCCTCTTAACCAAAGAGTGTGTAGATACTAGAATGGCATGCAAGTGAGATGTGTGGGTACATTTGCACTGAACGTGACCAACTCTGGAGCTTTTCTACTATTAAGATTTGCTCTGATGGAATATGGGTATAAGTGTCCCTTCAATCTGAGATCACCATTGTGACTTTCAAGCAACTCACTATGCTTTGGTGCTGGATTACTTGAATTTCTAATTCAGTGATGAAAGATTTCTGGGCATAGTCAAGTACTTGAGGAGTCAGTGTGTCAGTCAAGATAGGATTGAACACTCTGATTTAGGAGGTGTGTTCGATTACGTTTCAATTTAGCAAAGACCTTGGCTAGGGTAGTCCTAGTGAGAAGTCATGGGACTAATTACTTTGAGACATGATTTGGATGTACTTTTCAAGATTGATAGTTTAATCCTGAGTCATTCAATACATAAAGATTAAAGGGATGAATTATATGGTAATCATATTCGCATAGGTTCTCAATGTTGTGATTGCAACTATTCGATCCATCCGGACGTCGGGTACCATTGCTAGATGGTCACATCGATGAGTACAAAAAGTGGTTCTTGTGCTATCAACTTAGGCTTGAACTTGCAGTGTCACACACACTAAAGGTTCCTATCTGATCTAATGGTTGGTGAAGAGTTCCATCGGATTGGGACTCTATGGTCAAGAGTCCCACTGGACTATAACTCTTTGACCAAGAGTCCTACTGGGTTGGGGCTCTGAATCCTACCTATTTGAAACTTTGTGATCGAGAGTCTGGACTCTGTGATCATAGGTTTGACTCATTTTGGGCACCGAGGTAAAGAGTCCTGCTGATTTGGGACTCTTCGATCAGGGTTTCATATCGATGGACTCTATTATCTGGACACCCACCGAATTTGGACTCTATATTTATAAGAGATTTAAATAGTAATTTAATTATTAATTAACTTAATATAATTAAGTAATTATTTTTGGTTCAAGTCTAATTAAATTGCATTCAGTTGGATTTGATCCGATTAGGTTATGAGATGACCTAACCGTTGAGGAGGTTTGATCGCTGATTTGATCAGAGATTGGACTTGATCAATACCTAATTTAATTAAAATTTAATTAAGCCTAATTAAGCCTAAATGAGCTGGGTTTAATCTGGTCTAATTGATCCTAACCAAATTGGTTTGGATTGGGTTTAATTGGACAAGTTAGTTTTAAGACTAGTTTGACTAGTCTTATGTCCCAAATCACCCTGAATTGCACCCACTTTTTTCTTAACAAGAATTTTGAATTCTCATAAGATTTCCACACACAAGGGAGTTAACACCCTGGTTTCTCATGTCCTAAGTGGATAGGATCAGGTGGTTTTTAATTTGAATTCAAATGGTGTTTGAATTTGAATTGACAACCAACCTGATCTTATCCCTCCACGCGTTGTTTACATTGTTTAGCACAAATTTAAATAGTTTTTTTGTTGGGGCGTGTGAGAGATCTGAAGAAGACTCCTTTTCTTCATGAACCACCCCATTTGTGCATGAGAAAATTCAAAATTTTGATAGAAAAAAATCCAAAGAAAGGGATAGGCATAGGGTCTGGGAGAGTGCAGCCCTAGGGTTTCAGCCTAGGGTTCGGGAAGGTTTTGAATTAGCTATGAGTATCTTGAGCCCACCAAATTTTAGAAAGAACTTACTCTACCTCTCTACTATGTCTACTGACAATCCAGAGCATTCAAAGAGTTTGTAGATGAAGATCGAAGTAGTTCGATCGACAATAGCCATCGAAGCTTCCAAACGTTGAGCTAGCACTCGAGAGGAGCCCATCAGGACCAGGAGCCTCATGTGGATGATTTGCAGAGGCCAGACATACTGCATAGCTACATCGTAATAAGTGCACCTCTATGATGATGATCGAATTATGGTGATCGACTGTCCACGTAAGGTATTGTGTTCTGAACACGTAGTTGTAGTAATAAATAGTTTACTGCTATTAATTTATTTTTAAATTCAAAGCATGTATATCATATTTATATCCTATGTGTAGAGTTTTTCTAATATTATTAGTAGCTAATAATTAATTAGATTAATTATATTTTCTACTATATTTAATATATTTTTTAAAAAAATTAAAATAGGGCTAGAAACCCTATACTAGAATCCTACTAATGGTATCAGAGCATGGTTCGTTAAATATGATTTATATACTTTAGAATTTAAAAATTTATATATATTAGATATGTACTTTATTCTAGTAGCCTAGTAATTGAGCTTGAATGAGTCACCAAGCCATCCGATCATAAGGGATAAGCATAGTTTAAAGGCCATCTCCTCTCATTCGATGGGGATTCCTTATGATGGTAGGGGTGCCACCGTGAACTCATTCCTGAAGATAAATGGTGAAAGAATTTTTTAGATTGATTTTATCTATATTTTAATCATAAATATGTTAGATTAGATCTAAATTTAGATTCATAATTATTTGTTTGTGTATTGTATATAAAACCAACAACTAGTACTGTTCGTGAAATGAGCTGACTCATTTTTGAAATGAGTCGACCCATTTAGTGAACAGTGCTATGTTATATTGAACCTTTCAAAATTTTAAAAAATATTTTTGAAATGCCAAACCCCTATCCTTAGCTCAAAATTTTAATTGAGAATTAAGTAAAATAAATTAGGATATAGAATTATGAATTAAAGATCCTAAGTCATTAATCATAAAACATGGATTATTGGATTAGATGAATTAGATCCATTAAATAGGATAGACCTAAAGTTAGCTAAAGAATGGACTAAATTAGAGTAATTGATCAAATCTAATCAAATATTGAATTAGATTAGGTCAAGAACTCTTTAGACTCAATTACAATAGTTGTAGTTGGTCAAGTCCATGCCTTTAATAAGGACCAAATGGACTTAATTCATGGCTACATGGTCGAACTCAAAATTACTAGGTTGGTCAAATCGAAACTAATAAACTAGATGGTTTCTAAGGTAAGTTTGGTAGTTTGACCAGTGAAATTTATTTGGGAGCTAGTTGCACTGATTCGATCTTTGATGAGTTAATAGCATATCCTTTCCACTGATCTCACTTATCTGGCCATCCTGGTGAGTTAGGTTTTAATTAGATCACTTGGTGATTTGGGCTCACCCATGTCAATTAGGTAAATTAGTGTGACTGATTTAGGTGCTCCTAATGCTGGCTTGAATTTGGTCCTTTTGATCTATCTTAGTGAAGTTAGTGGGAGGATCAAAATTGGTTGGTTAAATTTTCTTCTCTTCTTAAAATCCTCTAAAATTATTAGGTCCTTAAAAATGATATAGTTATATTGATAACTAGGTCAGAGCCTCCCATTAAGTTGAGTGATAATAGGTCCATTAGTTTAATAATCACTGGAGGCCCAAAGGCCTGGTGCTTATTGAATAATGGAATTATCATTCATAAAAGGATAGTTTGGTTATGTCTTTCTAATGGTGGTTAGGTTGGCCGTCCAAAGTCGGGCCTGATCATTTGTTGGTTAGATGCACCAAATGTTAATGGTTGGACCTAATCGGTTCTTTTTAGTGGAGGCCAAAGCCTACTAATTAGGTTTCGGGGAAAAATTAAATTACTAGAAGTTATTTAGGAAAATAATTGGTTATGAACCTACTCATTGATGAACATGGGTTGACCAACCAAAGTTGGGCTCATGTGCAGTGTGTATGGATTCTAGTATCCACTAAGGAATTAAAGTAATTCCTTGAATTGGAGGTAGAGGCTACTGGTTTGTATAAAATAGTGAGAGAACCTTTAGACTAAAATCCAAGTCTTTAGGATAAATAATTCATATACTAATTAGGTTTGGTTTTACTTTATTTTGTGCAGAAATTGCCACTATCCTATCGCTCTGATCATTGTTAGACAATGACAAACTTATGGGGCTTAACTTCGGTAGTTGGTATCGAAAGTTAAAGATCGTCCAAGAGAATGAGCAGATAATATATATTCTGATGGATCCAATGCTTGAGGAGCCAGCTCCAAATGCTAGAGGTACAGCCTGAGACACTTATCAGAAGTGGCTCAATGACCACATCATCATTCGGTGCATCATGCTCGTAGTAATGAATGATGAGTTTAGCTACAGGTTTGAGACTGCCCAGTCATGGTAGATGCTTAAAAAGTTGAACAACTCCCTTGGTACGCCTGATGACGTTGAGAGGCACAAGACTAGTTATGCCATTTTCAATGCTCAGATGAGGGATGGGGCGTCAGTCATCGATCATGTATTATACATGATCGAGTTGATTGAATGCTTGAATAAGCTGGGCTTTCCCCTACACAAGCAACTCGACAAGGATGCGATCCTTAATTCTTTGCTCAAGTCCTTCCTTCCCTTTCTTACTCATTTTAGAATAACAAAGCCTGCAATAAACTATCATGGCTTATTGGGGTTACTGTAGAACTTTGAGAAGGATCACCAACTCCATAAAGAGTTGGTAAATATAGTGGGAGGGTCTTCTTCTGATCGTCGATCCTTTAAAAAAGGGAAGAATAATAAGAAGAAGAAGAATAAGAAGGTGCAGCCGCATGCTGGAATGTCTACACAAGATCAGACCAAGAAGTGCAAGCCTGATCAAAGCCAGATGGAGTGCTTCTTTGCAAGAATCAAGGGCACTGAAAGAGGAATTATCCTCAGTACATTGCCTTCTTGAATTTGAATAGGCCGACGAAGAAGCAAGCAGTTGCTGGACAAGATAATTATATGATAATATCTTGCAACTTCTCAATATGTGATATTACTACTTGGGTATTAGATATCAAAAGTCCTTATTATATTTGTAATTCGATGCAGGGTCTATAGGTCAGGAGGAGATTTGATGAAGACGAAAGGTTCCTGAATGTTGGAGATGGAAGACAAGTTTCAATTCTAGCTTTAGAAATCATGAACCTTGTAATTAATTCTCGTAATATAATTCTTAATGATTGTCATTATTGTCCAAGCTTTTTGTTGAATGTTATTTCTGTAGGACTTTTGGCCATGTACAGTTATGAATTTTCAATAAAAAAAATATTTGTAATATCATTTTGAATGGTGTTATGATGTTTGTTAGGCAATTGAATAATGGAATTTACTTACTATCACAGTTTGTCAATGTGGTTCAATCCTCTGGTAAATGTCCTAGAATTAGTGATGTGTCTAAAGTCTACCTTTGGTATTGTAGGCTAGGTCATGTCAACAAGAATAGAATAAATAGGTTTGCTCAAGAAAGAATTCTTGAAATTATTGATTGTGAATCACTTCGGACCTATAAGTCCTATCTTCTTGGTAAGATGACCAAGTCATCTTTTATTGAAAATGATGAGCGAGCCAATGAACTCCTGAGTCTAGTACATTCTATGTATGTGGACCCATGAGCTCAAGTGCTACAGATGGATATTTCTACTTCATAATCTTCATGGATGACCTATCTAGGTATGGATATGTCTATTTAATGAAACATAAGTTGGGGTCATTTAAAATATTCAAACTATTTCATAATGAGGTAGAAAAGCAAACTAAAAAGAGTATTAAAA
The DNA here is from genome assembly GCA_006176705.1 of Cocos nucifera. Taxonomy (NCBI): domain Eukaryota; kingdom Viridiplantae; phylum Streptophyta; class Magnoliopsida; order Arecales; family Arecaceae; genus Cocos; species Cocos nucifera. Next base: position 117,877 of record QRFJ01002433.1, on the reverse strand, counting down.
CTTTTTAATCTAATCAAGGGGGTGAATACCTTTTTAGTGAGTTTCTAACATATCTTGGGAAGAATGAAATTCTCTCCTAATATACTCCTCTTGGAACACCACAGCATAATGGTATATCTGAAAGGAGGAATCAAATCCTGTTGGACATGGTTCGATCCATGATGGAGTTTACCAGCCTATCGATTTTCTTATGGGGATATGCGCAAGAGTCAGCTTTTTACATTCTGAATAGGATTCCAAGTAAGTCTGTTTCCAAAATACCATATAAGATATGGACAAGGCGTAAGCCAGTACTCTCGCACCTTAGGGTTTGGGGGTGTCCGACTTATGTCAAATATTTAGTAACGAATAAGCTTGGACCTAGGTCTGGCAAGTGTTATTTTATAGGATATCTAAAAGAGACCAAAGAGTATTACTTCTACCTAGCTGACGAGCAAAAGATGTTTGTCAGCCTTAAGGCAATCTTTTTGGAAAAAGAGTTCCTTGGTGAAGGGACTAATGCCTCTAAGGTTGTGATGGGAATGGTGTACAGGGCGAAAGCATGGATTTCAAAGCAAAAATATGAAATCAAATAAATCAAATCCAAACCCTAGGACCATCTTATTAGCAATTAAATCATATAACATGTATTTGTAATATAAAAGAAAGTGTTAGAACATACCTCTTATTGCTAAACCCTAAATTGACCTTGATCATCGGTAGCAGTCCGTCAGGGGTTCCACTAGGTGCCCACGTGTTCACCCTCCAACGTTGATCCACACAAAGATTTGATCAAGACACCAGCACCTCTGATTTATATAATTAGAGTTCTAGTAATAAGAACTTTAATTAAAAAGGGCAAGACCTTCTTTAGCCTTTATGTCACCTTCCTTGCCTCTCCTTATCTCTCTTTCTTTTTCTTTTGTCTTCTTAATTTTTCTTCCTAATCTCTTAGTCTTAAGATGACTTCTTGTTCTTATAATGACAAGGTCTAGATAAGAGAAGGAAAGAAGATTGGATAAAAAAAAACTCTTGTAAGAAAGAAAGATAATTTTCACACACACTCAGACTCATGGTGCGCACCCCTATTTATAATGTATGTAGGGGTGCCAACTAAAATTCTTATGCCCTTTCCTCATCAATTTCTCATGCCCCATCAGCTAATCTCATGCGTCATTAGTAAATAATGAGATGTAGACTCAGTCCAAGAGGTGCCTTAAAGCAGAAGGACTCTTGGACTAATTCTACGTAAGTTTTTTACGAAGAGTTGCAATATTTCATCTTTGGCGCCACCCTTTTCATCCATTAGATCATATAAAAAAGGCCATCCAATGGTTCTAAAAAGGGACGTCCATTCAGCAATAAGGCATGGAGATAATCTTTGAATAGTCAAAGTTCTAAGAGACTTTGACTTGGTCCAAGAGGCATCAAGGAGTAGGCGGCATGGAGTCTTGGGCGCTAAAAATTTCTTCTCAAAATAATAATGAAGTATTTCATCTACAGAAGAACTCTTCTGCACCCCATATCTGATGTCCATGCCAATATAAAAAAATATGTGACATAACAAAATGAGAAAAGTCAAAGAAGGTAGGCGCCAACTAATTCCATGCGTCAAAGAGTTCTTTGCGCATGAAAGACTTCCCACGCGCAAGAGAGAGACTCTTTGGCATATGGGATTTAAGTATGTGGCACCCCAACTGAAGTCTAATTAATTTAGGTTAATCCAATTCAAGACCAAATCCTATTTGGCTTAAATCGGATCTAAATTAGCCCAAATCGAAAGCCGATTTGAATCCAACGCGAAACCAGGAGCTAGGGTTTGCTACATGTGCTAGCATGTTCATCTTGCAAACATGGTCTAATCCAATTAGACCCTTAATCAATTCTCTTTGTGTGTGACCCATTGGGTTCCACATCCAACCAGCAGTGAGTCTGGGTGTGATTTGATCTAATCTAGTTAGAACTCAACTAAATCGATTTAGGTCAAAACTAGCCAACCCAATTTGACTTAATTTAGAACACTTTCTAATTTAATAATCAAATTAAAATTTTAATTTGATCAAATCCATAAGACATGATTGACGTCTAGCAACATATCATGATTACCCAAAAGATGTGAAAATTTTGATGAAAATACCAAAAATATCCTTCAGTAAAAATTACCATGCAACTAGATCCTTCGATCTCCCTGCATCCTGAATATGACTCTGGGTATGGAAATATGTCAACCCAAATATCATATTCATTTCTCTTTCAATCTTATGATGATGATTCATTTATTAGAAATCATTTCTAATTTTTCATCATGCTTTGATCAAAGTCTTCCTGAATCATCATTTGTTTGAAGCAAGTAGGATGCTATTTCCTCTTACCAGGAGAGATCGATTCCATGTTAACCTACTCACAACCTTCATATATATAATCTACCATATCCAGATCATCCCGTACATAACTGAGTCATGAATGAGTATGAACCAAAATATGGATTTATATATATAAGATTCTATGGTAGTTTCAGGTCAAAGGATTACATGCACAAATTCCACTATGAGAACCATCTATTGACATGTAGATAAGACTCCATTAGATATTCTCGATTTGGATCAATTCAGTGAACTCATTCTCTAATGAGCACCCATATTCTTATATTAGTGTCATACACAAGTAATTATGAGATCAATCACCCTCTCAATCGAGCATATAAAGAATGTGCTAGTCTTACTAAAAAATATTGATCCCTAACTCAATCTCCCATCGACTAGGAATATTTAAATTAGGGTTTTAAGGTTTTAGATCTCACTGGTATGATCTCATCATAATCTTAAAACTATATTCCTAATTTATAGGGATCATCATAATCTTAAATAAGACACTGCGTATGATGAAATAAATATCTTTATTTATTAAAAATGTCATTACATGAGTTTGGAAGACAAAGAATATCCTAAATAATTAATTGGCTTGAGGGCATATTTCTTTCAATCTCCCACTTGCACTAAAGCCAATCGCCCTTATATTTTAATCCCATACAATCAAGGTGGCGATCAAACAGTTGCAGTGATAAAGCATTAGTGAATGGGTCTGCTATATTGTTCTTTGTGTCCACTCGTTCTATGACTACATCTTATCTTTCAATAATTTTTTGAATGAGATGGAAGCATCTCAGCATGTGTTTGGATTTATGATAAGATCTTGGTTCCTTTGCTTAAGCTACAGCTCCAGTATTATCACAGTAAAGTGGTACTGGATTCTCAATTTTAGGAATAACTTTCAATTCAGTAATGAACTTCTTCATCCAGACAGCTTTCTTGGCGGCTTCACTTACAGCTATGTATTCTGCCTTCAGTAGTTGAGTCAGCTAAAGTTGGCTGCTTAGTACTCTTCCAACTTACTGCTCCACCATTTAGAGTAAAGACATATCCTAAAATAGATTTGCTATCATCTGGGTCTGATTGAAAACTAGAATCAGAATATGCTTCTAGTTTAAGATCAGAACCACCATATACAAGAAAAATATCTTTAGTCCTTCTTAAGTACTTAAGAATATTTTTCACAGCTTTCCAATGATCCTCTCTTGGATCAGCTTGAAATCTACTTGCAATGCCTAAAGCATAAGCAACATCAGGCCTTGTACATAACATGGCATACATTATTGATCCAACAGCCGAAGCATAAGGAATAGAACTCATTCTATTTCTCTCTTCAGGTGTCTTTGGAGACATCTTTTTAGAGAGATGTATGCCTTGACTCATGGGTAAATAACCTCTTTTACTTCCATCCATACTGAATCTTTTCAGTATTAAGTCAATGTACCTTGATTGGGACAAGCCTAGCATCCTCTTAGATCTATCTCTATAGATCTTTATTCCTAGTATATAGGATGCTTCTCCCAAATCTTTCATGAAAAACTTATTTGATAGCCATAATTTGACTGATTGTAACATTGGGATATCATTCCCAATGAGGAGTATGTCATCTACATATAGAACCAAGAAGACTATGGTTCTCCCACTAGTTTTCTTGTACACACATGGTTCATCAACATTCTTGATAAAACCAAACTCTTTTACTGTTTCATCAAAATGGATGTTCCAACTCCTTGATGCTTGCTTTAATCCATAAATGGATCTCTTAAGCTTGCATACCTAATTTGGTCTCTCATTTGACTCAAATCCCTTTGGCTGTGACATATAGATCTCCTCCTCAAGGAAACCATTAAGGAAGGCAGTCTTTACATCCATTTGCCATATTTCATAGTCGTGGTATGCTACTATAGCAAGCATAATCCAAATAGATTTGAGCATGGCAACAGGTGAAAATGTTTCATCATAATCAATCCCCTATTTTTGCCTAAAATCCTTAGCCACCAATCTGGCCTTATAGGTTTCAATTTGACCATCAGCTCCAATCTTTTTCTTAAAAATCCATTTGCATCCAATAGGATTTATATCCTCTGGTGCATCCACCAAAGTCCATACTTTGTTGGTGTGCATGGATTCTATTTCGGATTGCATGACAGCCAGCCATTTGTAAGAGTCCTTACTTTTGACTACTTCCGTATAGGTCAGAGGTTCGTCATTCTCAATGACTTGGGCTTCATTGTTCTCAATAATGAAACCATACCTCACAGGTGTATTTTGTACTCTTTTCAAGACCTATGGATAGGAGTTATGTGTTCTGGTTCTTTTATGTGATTATTTGGTTGAAAAATTTCTATTTATTTTTTCTTGAACTTTCACTAAGTTCAATATTTTCTGCCACTGCCCTTTTCTAGGATAAATTCTTTTTTCCATAAAAAGTGGCATGCCTACTTACAAATACCTTTTGTTCAGTAGGATGGTAGAATAAATATCCTATACTATTTCTAGGATATCCTATAAATAGACATCTGTCTGATCTAGCATCAAGTTTATGTCCAAAATTTCTTTTGACATAAGCTGGACAACCCCATATCTTAAGATACTTAAGATTAGGTTTCTTACTTCTCCATATGTCATATGGAGTATTAGATACAGGTTTAGAAGGAACTCTATTCAAGATGTAAATTGCAGTCTCCAGAGCATGACCCCAGAAGAAAATAGGTAATTCAGTGAAGCACATCATGGACCGTACCATATCTAATAAGGTATGATTTTTCCTTTCAACTATACCATTTAATTGCGTTGTATAAGAAGGTGTTCATTCAGAGAGAATCCCTTTATCTTTAAGATAGTCAAGAAACTTACTAGATAAGTATTCTTCTCTCCAATCAGATCGAAGGATTTTTATACATTGTCAAGTTTATTTTTTGACCATACTTTGATACTCTTTAAATTTATCAAAGGCTTCTGATTTATGTTTCATAAGATACACATATCCAAACCTAGATAAATCATCAGTGAATGTAATAAAATAAGAGTATCCTCCTCTGGCTTAAGTTGTCATAGGACCACATACATCCGTATGTACAAGTCCTAATAACTCATTTGTCCTTTCTCTATGTCCACTAAATGAAATCTTGGTCATTTTACCCATGAGGCATGATTCACAAGTTCCCAATGATTCATAATTAAAGGGATCAAAGAACTTTTCTTTGTATAACTTGTTAATCCTAGCCTCACTAATATGACCTAATCGACAATGCCAAAGTAAAGTATTATTTATGTCATCTCTCTTACGTTTTTCATTTTCATCAATATAAAATATATTGTCATCGAAACATAGAGTCAACAAACCATTGCTAAATATGTCAAAATAAATATTTTCATTAGAATATTTGATCGAGGAACCTTCGCTCGTTACATTAAGACTATAACCTTATTTTAATAACAAGGGTATAGATATAATATTTCTAATAATCTTAGGTATATAATAACAATTTATAAGCTCTAAGATCTTCCCATAAGGTAACTTCAATATATTTATCCCTACAGCTTCTACTTGGATAGACTCTCCTCCAGCGCCATAGAGCTTGAAGTCACCTTTCTTCAAACTCTTAATTTTCTACAGCCTCTATAAAGATTTGCAGATATGAAAATCACAACCAATATCTAATATCCAAAAATTTGAAATGGAAAAATTTAATGATAATATAGTATGTATCTTATACATACCTTTTGGTGCATTATTTGCTCCAGACTTCATGGTTGCAAGGTAAGCCTTGCAATTCTTCTTCCAATGACCTATTTTGCCATAGTAAAAATAGATCGTCTGTCCAGTGACCTTCTTCCTCTTTTTCTTCTTATTTATACCACTTTTAGGATTCAACCTTCTCTTTGAACCATTTTTGCCTGCCTTCTTCTTGGAGATCCCTTCCATAAGAAGAAGAGGAGCCTTATCTTTCTTGATATGGCTTTCTTTTATCTTAAGCATATTTAACAGCTCAGGCAAGAAAGAATTCAGTTTGTTCATGTGATAGTTCATGACAAACTGAGAAAATGATTCTGAGAGTGATTGCAAGATCAAATCCTGACTTAACTCTCCATCCATAACAAATTCTAATTGACTTAATCGAGTGATTAGATCAATTACCATCAAAACATGATTTTGTATGGATGTTCCTTCTATCATTCTTGCATGAAATAATTGCTTAGATATCTCATATCTAGCAGTCCTACTATGCTCTCCATAAAGCTCTTTTAGATTGAGCAATATGGATTGAGTGTCCATGCCATCATGCTGCCTCTATAATTCATTATTCATAGAGGCAAGTATGATGCATTTGACAGTAAGAAAATCATTTTGCCACATCTTGTATGTGGATTTATCTTCATCTGTGGCATCATTTCCTAATGGCTTAAGATCAGGGGCATCAAGAATATAGGAGAGTTTTTTTTGACAGAGTACTATTTTTAGGTTTCTCAACCAATCAACATAATTTTGACCAGTCAATTTATTTGAATCCAAAATTGAACGTAATGAAAGTGAAGAAGCCATTTAATCTACATAATAAAGAACAATATATAAGCAAACAACTCATGATGATAAACATAATTAAATTATGACTTTAATTTAATTGTCTCCCACTATTTAATCAAAAAATCATAACCTTCTTATTGATTTTCTTAGTGAGAATAAGATCCTAATTTCTTATAAAAGGTCTTGTGGTTGCACAACAAACCTGTTATAAGTTCAAAGGTAGGAAACTCTTTCCAGTTGCACTTTATGCAACTCTCAAAAAACTTTTATTTCTAAAACATTAACAGCCTTGTGTTAGCACAACAAACTTTAATGTTTTAGTTTAAATAGAACCCTTCATTTCAATATAGTCAAAATAAAATATGACTACTTTTGTGGTTACACAATAAAGCAGTATATTCAAAATGCTGTAAGCATCTCAATGCACTAGATTAATATTACATCATTTCCATGATAGTTCTTATGGTTACACAATAAAACTAATATGGTTTTGGATATAATAAAAACCTAGTATGAAGGAAGGCCTTAATGTAGTGAATATAATACTAAGCATTTCAATCTAAAATTAAATTAATCGAATCGGCCAGGTAAGTGGAAGAGAAGTGGGAGTCTCCCTGTTGCTTTCCTTAGATACTAATAAATTGGTCAGGTCAGACAACAGAACCAATTAAAAAATGACATTCTCTTTACCAATCATGAACCATTTATTCTAGATATCGATTGATCAATTAAACATTCTGACTGATATAGCTATAAATTAATTACACTACAACTTAATATAAATTTTTAAAGAGAGATTTAAAAGGTCTCAATGTACATTCTAATTTAAATCAAACTAAATGCCTAATAGCATCAATTATAATAAAATTTATATATATCTATTAATATGTATAATTATTCTAGGACAACCATCATTATATAGTGAATACTTTCCACTATATCAGGGCAACCTTTACAGAATAATATATACGACATAATCTCATTATGATAAGTAAAAGAATATGATCTCATCATATAAATAAAAACATGCTAAAAAATATTATATCATATTTTTCATTTATGCCATTATACTATAAGCAAAGCATTATATGATATAACCTAATAAGGCTTGCTCCGATACCACTGATGGGAATGGTGTACAGGGTGGAAGCATGAATTTTAAAGCAAAAATATGAAATCAAATAAATCAAATCCAAACCTTAGGACCATCTTATTAGCAATTAAATTATATAACATGCATTTGTAATATAAAAGAAAGTATTAGAACATACCTCTTATCGCTAAACCCTAAATTGATCCTGATCGTCGGTAGCAATCCGTCAGGGGTTCCACCTGGTGTCCACGTGTTCACCCTCCAACGTTGATCCACATAGAGACTTGATCAAGACACCAGCACCTTTGATTTATTTAATTAGAGTTCTAATAATAAGAACTTTAATTAAAATGGGCAAGACCTTCTTTAGCCTTTATGTCACCTTCCTTGCCTCTCCTTATCTCTCTTTCTTTTTCTTTTGTCTTCTTAATTTTCCTTCCTAATCTCTTAGTCTTAAGATGACTTCTTGTCCTTATATGTATAAGGTCTAGACAAGAGAAGGAAAGAAAGAAAATTGAATAAAAAGAAACTTTTGTAAGAAAGAAAGATAATTTTCACACACACTCAGACTCATAGTGCGCACCCCTATTTAAAATGTACGTAGGGGTGCCAACTAAAATTCTCATGCCCTTTCCTCATCAATTTCTCACACCCCATCAGCCAATCTCATGCCTCATCATTAAATAACGAGATGTAGACTCAGTCCAAGAGGTGCCTTAAAGCAGAAGGACTCTTGGACTAATTCTACTTAAGTTTTCTACGAAGAGTCGCAATATTTCATCTTTGGTGCCACCCTTTTCTTCCATTAGATCATATAAAAAAGGCCATCCAATGGCTCTAAAAAGGGACGCCCATTCAGCAAGAAGGTGTGGAGATAATTTTTTAATAGTCAAAGTCTCTTGAGACTTTGACTTGGTCCAAGAGGCGTCAAGGAGGAGTAGGCAACATGGAGTCTTAGGCGGCAAGGGGTCTTGGGCGACAAAAATTCCTTCTCAAAATAATAATGAAATATTTCATCTACAAAAGGACTCTTCTATGCCCCATATCTGATGTCCATGCCAATATAAAAATTACGTGACATAACAAAATAAAAAAAGTCAAAGAAGGTAGGCGCCAACTAATTCCATGCGCTAAAGAGTTCTTTGCGCATGAAAGACTTCCCACACATAAGAGAGAGACTCTCTGGCATGTGAGATTTAGGTATGTGGTACTCCAACTGAAGCCCAATCAATCTAGGTTAATCTAATTTAAGACCAATTCCTATTTGGCTTAAATCAGATCTAAATTAGCCCAAATCGGAAGTCAATCGAATCCAACTCAAAACCAGGTGCTAGGGTTTGCTACATGTGCTAGCATGTTCATCTTGCAAACATGGTCAATCCAATTAGACCCTTAATTAATTCTCTTTGTGTGTGACCCATTGGGTTCCACATCCAACCAGCAGTGAGTCTAGGTGTGATTTGACCTAATTTGGTTGGAACTCAACCAAACCAATTTAGGTCAAAACTAGCCAACCCAATTTGACTTAATTTAGAATCCTTTCTAATTTAATAATTAAATTAAAAATTTTAATTTGATCAAATCCACAAGATATGATGGACATCTAGCAACGTATCATGACTACCCAAAAGATGTAAAAATTTTGATGAAAATACCAAAAAAATCCTTTAGTGAAAATTATCATGTAACTATATCCTTCGATCTCCTTGCATCCTAAATATGACACTGGGTATGGAAATATGTCAACCCCAATATCATATTCATTTCTCTTTCAATCTTATGATGATGATTCATTTATTAGAAACCATTTCTAATTTTTCATCATGCTTTGATCAAAGTCTTCCTGAATCATCATTTGTTTGAAGTAGGTAGGATGCTATTTCCTCTTACCAGGAGAGATCGATTCCATGTTAACCTACTCACAACTTTCATATATATAATATACCATATCTAGATCATCCCGTACATAACAGAGTCATGAATCAGTATGAACCAAAATATGGATTTATATATATAAGATTCTATGATAGTTTCAGGTCAAAGGATTACATGCACAAATTCCACTATGAGAACCATCTATTAACATGTAGATAAGACTCTATTAGATATTCTCAATTTAGATCAATTAAGTGAACTCACTCTCTAATGAGCACCCATATTCTTGTATTAGTGTCATACACAAGTAATTATGAGATCAATCACCCTCTCAATCGAGCATACAAAGAATGTGCTAGTCTTATCGAAAAACATTGATCCCTAACTCAATGTCCCATCGACTAAAAATATTTAAATTAGGATTTTAAGATTTTAGGTCTCACTGGTATGATCTCATCATAATTCTAAAATCATAGCCCTAATTTATAGGGATCATCATAATCTTAAATAAGACATTGCATATGATGAAATAAATGTTTTTATTTATTAAAAATGTTATTACATGAGTTTGGCAGACAAAGAACATCCCAAAAAATTAATTGGCTTGAGGGCATATTCCTTTCAAGTTGAACTTGAGGAAGTTTGGCAGGTGAAAAAATCAACACAAGTGGCTGAACCTGAACTAGATTTGATTAGATCAAACCCAGAGCCCATTGAACCTATATCGTTAAGGCAGTCTGGTAGAGCACCACATCAACCTGATAGATACTATGGTTTTTTGGTTTGGGATGGTGATCCTATCAAACTCGATAAGAATGACCAGGATCCAATCACTTACATGGATGCAATCTAGAGATCCAACTATGAGAAATGGCTTGAGATCATGAAATCCAAAATGGAGTCCAAGAAGGTCAATGATGTATGGACATTAGTTGACCCACCTGAAGGAATAAAATCCATAGAGTGTAAATGAGTCTTCAAGAGAAAAAAAGGATGCAGACAAAAAGGTGGAGACCTATAATATCCATCTGGTTGTCAAGGGCTATCGTCAACATTATGATATAGACTATGATGAGACATTTTTTTTCTGTGGCAATGCTTAAGTCCATTCGGATTATGCTTGCGATAGCTATCCATCTGGACTATGAAATTTGGCAGATGGATGTGAAAACAACTTTCCTTAATGGAGAGCTGGATGAAGAGGTGTATATGATACAATCTAAAGAATTCACATCCATAGATGAGTCTAAGATGTGCAAGCTTTAAAGGTCTATTTATGGACTAAAGCAAGCATTTCAGAGTTGGAACATACATTTTGATAGGATGATCAAGACATATGGCTTTGTTAAGAACGAAAAAGAATCCTGCATATATAAGTGGGCTAATGGTCTAGCGATTGTGTTCCTAGTATTCTATGTGAATGACATTCTCTTAATCGAGAATGATGTCCCTGCATTACAAAGAATAGATCTCTAGATTCCTACATAAAGGAATCTGGAAGAAGCTTCCTACATCCTAGACATGAAGATCTGTAGAGATAGATCTAAGAGGTTGCTTAGATTATCTCAATCCACGTACATTGATACCATGCTGAAATGGTTCAGCATGGAAAATTCCAAAAAAGTCTATCTATTGATTAGGCCAAGAAATTTCTCTCAAAGAGGGATTGTTCGACAATACCTTAAGAGAGAGAGTGTATGAGTAGAATTTTATATACTTCGGTAGTGGGTTCTATTATATACGCCATGACATGTACGTGATCAGATGTGGCATACTCATTAAGGGTAGTGAATAGATACCAATCTGATTCAGATGAGAACCATTGGAAGGTTGTTAAAACCATCCTAAAGTATTTGAGAAATACAAAGGACCAGTGGCTTATTTATGGTGAGTCTGACTTGAGACTTGTGGGATTTACAGACTTCAGTTTCTAGTTTGATCACGATGACAGCAAGAGTGTGTTGGGATATATGTTTATCCTTAATGGTGGAGCTGTCTATTGAAAAAATTTTAGGTAGCACATCGTGGCCAACTCAGTATGCGAGGTAGAGTATATTGCTACATCAGATGCTGCCAAAGAAGTGGTGTGACTAAGAAAATTTATCACCGAGCTTGGAGTAGCTTCCACCCTTGATGGTTTAGTTTTGCTCTACTATGATAGCTCTGGAGCCGTTGCTCAGGCGAAGGAACCGAAGGCACATCAGTAGATGAAGTATATTCTACACCACTACCATCTTGTCCGAAAGATCATGGATTGAGGTGACATCGATCTTCAGAAGATCGATGGAAAGAAGAACCTAGCCGACCCATTTATAAAGCTATTGTGGTGAAGGAGTTCGATGACTTCAAATCAAAGATGGGTATTAGATACTGCACCGACTGGCTTTAGTCCAAGTGGAAGATTGTTAGGAATGGTGTCCCAAAGCCAATCGTCAGCTTATTGACAGTTGTGCCGATTCTTGTATTTGTATATGAATTATAAATAAATAAAAATTATTTTATCATTTTTTCATCATAAATTCTTTCATCTTTTAATGAACTCCTGTGTTGTGGTGAACTCCTTTGGACTATTTAGAATCGATAATGGAGGATTTGTCGTTTAGTCCTTAAACCTATTTACGACCAAATGATATGTTGTTATCTAGGACAACAATATTTATCGAGTATAGATCACTATGTGCCATATAGGTTGGTTGTTCTCTTAACCAAAGAGTATGTAGACACTAGTATTGAAGAAAAATCCTGATTTTTTGGATCAGGTTCGTTCAGATCTGATCGGATCAAGAGATATATTTTAAAATTTTTTTTCTTTAATCTAGATCAGATCTAGGATGTTTCAGATCTGATTTTTATTATTTTAATAATTAAAATAAGTTTAGATAAATTAAATAAAATTTAATTTACCTTGACATAGGATAATCCTATTATCCGTTGATGATCCTGTAAGCAGCGGAATATTCTGGATCTAGCCATGCAAGTGCCTAGCCTCTACCGGTATCCACTCAGACTGGATTTGGAGATCCTCTTCTTCTCTATCATATCTCCAAAAATTAGATCTGGATCTAATTTGGAGGATCTTCAAAATACCTTTCGAAGATCAGCAGTTGTCCTTTGCAGCAGCGCAGCCTTCTAGCTTTCTGATCGCCTTTCTCTCGATCTGGATTGCACCAACCTAAGATCCCAAAACTACTTTTGGACATGGAGAGGAGAGGGAGAAGATGGCTTGGCATGGAGGAGGAGGAGAGAGAGGCAGCCTTGGGGCATGGGAATTTTCAATAATTCTTTGAGTTGGGCGCAGGGTCTTATTTATAGACTATGCTGTGATCCAACTCCTCTTCTTCCCAACCAATCACAACCCTTTGTGAAATCAGATCTAAATCTGATTGGTGGGAATAGAGTCCCCTTGGATTCCTCCTTAGATGGTGCCTAAGACCAGTCAAAGTTGGTTCTTAGGAAGAACTCTAATTGGAATCCAAAAAGGAGATGGAGTCCCTGTCCAACAAGGGACTCCTAGGCGCCTCCAACTTGGGCACACGCCAAGGGTGGCGTGCGCCCTCCTCCTTGCCAGGTTCTGGCATAGGGGGACAAGCCCCCACCAGCTCTCCAATAGGTGCATGACACATGTGGATCAAAAGTCAAAGTGTCAATGGTCAACATTTGACCAGTCAAAGGTCAGACTTTTGACCAAAGTCAAAGGAACAAGAAATGGCAGGTGACCAAAAATGGCAGGTAATGTCTTACAAAATAAGACAACCCTTTTCTGACTTGGACAACCTCCAGTCAGACCATAGTGAAGGCCTCTGATTGAGCACAAACTCCTTTGGCTCAGTCAGGACAACTTATTTATGATAGTAAAAGAAGAACGTTAGGTTCAATCGAGTGCTAGCACGATTTTCTTGAACCTAATTGAATCTCATTCAGATCAATTGAACTAGATCAGTTCAATTGATGATCACCAGATTCAAACCCTTGTTTGTGTGACCCAGTTAGGTTCAGTTCTGTATGGTAATGGGATATGTCATGATCTCTATCATCGACATCATCGAAACTCCTTTCGATGGATCAGAACTCTTCTGATTCGAACAGCTAGAATGATCGATCATCTAAATCATTCTAATTGCTCCCAAAATCCACCAGTGACACCTAGCAGTATATGGTGGCAACCCATCAGAGCTGAATGCGAACCTCTTGGTGCAGCTACCTGTGTGATTAAGTTCTTCTATCTTGAGCCCCGATCAGATTAGGGTTAAGGTGAACTCGTCAAACCCTAGTTTCTGTCATATGATGTAATCATTCGATTCAAGTCCGATGTGAAAATCTAAATAGAAACTCTTTCTATTATTTCACTCTACCATGGCCATGGGCTTCTGGACTTGATTCTCATGATCATCATAGGGCTGCTCCTCTACCACCGAGGTAGATAGATTCCATCTTGATGCAATCCAGTTCCTACAATGAACATGCTATAGCCAACATACACCTCAGGGTTCCATATGGCTAGGAGATCGAGTAATGGTGTAGTCAAACTATAACACCCTCAAGGTGAACTGCCGATGCATCTCAGGTCAAAGAACCAGACACACTACTGCAGCATCGAGTCAGTCATTGACGAGAAGGTAGACTTCCTAATGACTACTCGAGGTGGTCACGCTCAGTGCCCTCGTTCTCTAATGAGTACCTATACTCTCGCTCCGGTGTCTCCACACCATAGACTCAAGACTCATCTACTAAAGAAAAGCGATTGTACACCAACCTTTCGGATCAATCACCATCCTCGTGATGATCCTATGGTTGGGAGCATTTTATGAGTTAATAATGATTATTCATGTCTTAAATTTTCAACTTTTAAAAATAGGAATTATCATTACTATTAACTCAAAGGATGTATCACAGACACTAAATACACATATATGATAGAAAATAATCCATTTTATTGATTATAGTTAAAATTATAATTTTGCCCCTAGAAGTGTATTACAAGTGTCAGTCAATTTTGGCTTCTAGGGCACATATATCTAACAAGTATGGCATGCAAGTGAGATGTATGGACATATCTACACTGAATGTGATCAATTTTGAAGCTTTTCTGCTATCGAGATTTGCTCCGATGGAATATGAGTATAAGTGTCCCTCCGATCTGAGATCACTATGGTGACTTTCAAGCAATTCACTATGCTTTGATGTCGGACTATCTGAATTTCTAATTCAGTGATGAAAGATTTTTTGACATAGTCAAGTACTTGAGGAATCAGTGTGTCAGTCAAGATGGGATTGACCACTCTAGTTCAGGAGTTGTGTTTAATTATGTTTCAATTTAGCAAAGACTTTAGCCAGGATAGTCCTAGTGAGGAGTCATGGGACTAATTGCTTTGAGACATGATTTGGATGTACTTTTCAAGGTTGATAGTTTAATCCTGAGTCCTTTAATACACAAAGGTCAAAGAGATGAATTATATGGTAACTATATTTGCGTAGATTCTGAATGTTGCGATTGTGACTATTTGACCTATCTGAATATTGGATACCATTGCTAGATGATCACATTAATTAGTATAGAAAGTGGTTCCTGTACAATCGGCTTAGGTTCGAACCTATGGAGTCACACACACTAAAGGTTCCAACTTGATCTGATGGCTGGTGAAGAGTCCCACCGGGCTGGGACTCTATGGTCAAGAGTCCCACTAGATTATGACTCTTTGACCAAGAGTTCTACTGGATTGAGACTCTAATTCTTATCTATCTAGGACTCTGTGATCGAGAGTTTCACTCATTTTGGGCACTGGGGTCAAGAGTCCCATTGATTTGGGACTCTTCAATCAAGATTTCATATCGATAGACTTTGGTGCCCGGACACCCACTAAATTTAGATTTTATATTTATGAGAGATTTAATTAGTAATTTGATCATCAATTAACTTAATTTGATTAAGTAATTATTTTTGGTTCAAGTCTAATTGAATTGGATTCAGTTGGGTTTGACCCGATTAGGTTATGAGATGACCTAATCGCTAAGGAGATTTGATCCTTGATTTGATCAGTGATTGGGCTTGATCAATTCTTAATTTACTTAAAATTTAATTAAGCCTAAATGAGTTGGATTTAATCTAATCTAACTGAGCCTAATCAAATTGGTTTGGATTGGGTTTAATTGGATAAGTTATTTTTAAGACTAGTTTGACTAGTCTTATGCACCAAATCACCCTGACTTGCGCCCACTTTTTTCTTAACGAGAATTTTGAATTCTTATAAGATTTCTAGGCACAAGGGAGTTAACACCTAGGTTTCTCATGTCTTAAGTGGATAGGATCAGGTGGTTTTTAATTTGAATTCAAATAGTGTTTGAATTTGAATTGACAACTAACTTGATCTTATCCCTCCATGCGTTGTTTGCATTGTTTAGCACAAATTTAAATAGTTTTTTTGTTGGGGCATGCAAGAGATCTGAAGAAGACTCCTTCTCTTCATGAGCCACCCCATTTGTGCATGAGAAAATTCAAAATTTTGAGAGAAAAAATCTAGAGAAAGAGATAGGTGCAGGGTCTAGGAGAGTGCAGCCCTAAGGTTTCAACCTAGGGTTCGAGAAGGTTTTGAATCAGCTATGAGTGTCGTGACCCCACCAAATTTTAGGAAGAACTTTCTCTACCTCTCTACTATGTCTACTAGTGATCTAGAGTATCCAAAGAATCTATAGACAAAGATCAAAGTAGTTTGATCGACAATAGTCGTCGAAGCTTTCGGACGTCGAGCTAGCACTCTAGAGCAGCCCATCAGGACCAGGAGCCTTGTGTGGATGATCCACGAAGGCCAAACATAATTTGTGGCAGCATTGTGATGAGTGCACCTCCATGATGATGATCAAATTATGGTGATCGACTACCCATGCAAGGTATCATGTTCTGAATACATAGCTGTAGTAGTAAATAGTTTACTGCTATTATTCATTTTTTAATTCAAATCATGTATATCATATTTAGATCCTATGTATAGAGTTTTTCTGATATGATCAGTAGCTAATAATTAATTAGATTAATTATATTTTCTATTATATTTAATATATTTTTTTAAAAAAATTCAAAAATAAGGTTAAAAACCCTATACTGGAATCCTACCAAACACAGCCCATGACAGAGGTGGGATCGAGCGGCCTGGCTTGACTCCCATGTTTGCCCTTCCATGGTCAGCAGGCATGCCCCAAGGCATGGGGGTGAGATAGATCACAAGCTCTCAAAGTCAAGGGGAGGCCGAATGTCGAGTCGAGGTGGGGATTGTTAGGATTTGATGCCTCAAATTTGATCCACAATAAGAAGAGAATCAGTTTTCAGCACAGCAGTCAGATCGGCTCTGATATGCAATCAAGCTAGCTCAAATTAAGATCGAGTAGGCTTAAACCACAGTTGAGCCAGCTTTTTCAGGTAGACTGATAATAGGAGTCCAGATGAGATGTAGTCAAGCCAGCTCGATGGAGGCAAATAGAACATAATGGGATTTCTTTTGTTTGGATTTGGATTGTGATTAATCCAAGGGGTCTATGGGAGTTGCATGTGGACCATAAGATCAAGTAGCCATGTAGGGTTGCAATCATGATCTGAAGATAAAAAATATTCCAAGACTCCATCAAGGACATATTCGACTCATATTAGGAGAACGAGCCCTTTTAGGACTCCTGTGAACTACTGAGAAGAGGATTCTCATCCTATTTATAGGGCTGAGGTGCTATGGAGCAAAAAAAGGCGGCATGTGTGATGTGAGAGGTATGTAGAGAGGCTCAGTTAGTCATCGAGAGGAGCTTGGTAGAGCATCGAGTACGTGCAGCTCGCGAGTGAGAGAAGCAATAGGTGCATAGCATCCGATGAGGAGGTTATGAGGGCAGAGCATCTTGTAGCTTCAGTGGGTTTGTTGCCCAGAGGTAGCAACCCAAGAGCGGGGGGGGGGGGTGAATTGGGTTCTTATAAAAGCTTTGGCCAAATTTAACTCTAAGCAATTATGTACTTTGATTTTAATCTAAGTGGTAAGGATGAGATGTATATAATATGAGCAGCGGAATTAAGATAACAAAATCAAACTATGAAAGTAAAGTAAGAATTATAAGCATGCAAAGTATATAAAGAGATAGAAGAAAAAAGCACAACACAAACATAGAAAGATTTATAGTGGTTCGGAGCAATCCGCTCCTACATCCACTCTCCAAGCTTCCTTGGAAATTTTACTATAATTTATCCTTGATTACAGTGTGTTTGTTTTCCCAGGCTCACAAATAAACCTAGTTGGTTTTCACAGGAGCACCAACCAAAACCTAACACCGTTAGTTTTTTGGGTTTACTAACAATCCAGTTGGTTTTTCGTAATCACCAATCAAAACCTATAATATCTAATTTCGGGCTTGGACGGGCCTAAACCCTAAGTTTCTTTCCCCCAAAGAAACTTGTAAAGAAATCAAAAAATATAGGTAAAGTTTCAGCACAATATCAAAAATAGGGTATAAGCTCTTTTAAATCCTAAAGAACAAGCTGATAATGTGCTCGATTGAAGCTTGGCTTTTCTTCAAATTATGCTTGAGAGGATGTGAAAGATGTTGGAGAAGATTGCTTTGAAGGCTCGCTAAAATCTATGCACAACACTCCTCTCTTTTTCTTTATCTTTAGATATTTAATGTTCCTCACAAAATCTGAAAGATTTTCTCTCTAAATCCCTTAATCTCTTTCTTCTACTTTTTTCAATTGATTCTCCACCTTTAAATACCTTTAGAGAAGGTTGGAGTGCGAGTTCTTAGCCATTGGAAGCTCTAAAATAGCCGTTGGAGTCGAAAAATAGTTGTTGGAAAACTATCTGTTGAAGGCTATCTGCGTAGATTGAGACCCCTCGATTTTTTATGAGATCTGTTGCCATATTTCGAGACCTCTCAATTTTTCACGAGACATCTCACCAGAATCACGAGACCTCTTGAGAATCCTATGAGACCTCTCGCTCTCAGAGCATAGAAACTATGTTTCTGTCTCTTAAGATCGAGACGTCTCAAGTTCAACTTGAGACCTCTCGAGACTATGCCAGAATACTATTTCATTATGCCAGACTACTCGAGAGCTCTCAAAAAAAATTTGAGACATCTCAAAAAATTCTGACTTCATTTTTCTTCAATGTTTAACCTTTCAAACTTGAGTTTCTTGGCCCCAAACTCTTTTAAACATAATTGCTTCTTTTAATTTTATTTTCTCTTCTTTCAATCATACTTTCTTCATACCAAGCCATCCAAATATGTGTGAATTTGCTCTTTTAAGTATTTTGGCATGGCATCTTGAGAGGATTTATTCTTGAGATAAATTCTTTATTTTGGATACTTGAAAAATCCTACATACATTCTTAAAATATATGATTAGATGCATAATATACTCAATATTTTGGAATCATCAAAATCAATCTCAGGATCAATAATCTCTCGCTTTTTGATGATGACAAAATCTTGAGTATATGCACAATAAAAGCAAATAATGTATTTCTATGTATTTTGCTAAAAAGTATCATGAAGTATAGATTAAACATATGAATGAGTACTTCAAGAATGTTCTTAATTATTCTTTTGGTTCATTACACATATTTCATATACTCATAAAAAAAATATTTCAATTCATTTCAGTGAGTATTAAGTTTTCATTTCAAGCATCAATATAATTCATTAAGTTTCTTCAAGCATATACTCAACATTCCTCTCCCCCTTTTTGACAGCATAAAAAAGCTCATGAAAAAGAAATAAGAAATAATCATCAAAATCAATAATATGATTGTATCAAAGTAAGAATTGCATTAAGTTTAGAAAATTAATTTATATGAATCATCAAAATCAACATCAAAGCATTAAATTGTGAGATGTATTAAATTCATAAAATCAATTTAAATGAATCATCATTCTTATAAAAATTTATCATTAGACTCAAAAAAATTTTTAAATATTTATTTTAATTTCAAAAATTAGTTTGAATTTAAATATTATATGTTTTTCATCTTTTTGAATGAATATGATCTTTATTCAGATTTTTAAATATACACTTTTAAGTTTTAAGATGAATAGAGCTTTTTAGAATATTTGAATATGAAATCAAGTATAATATATATTTTAATATTCTAACTATTTTTTTTAAAAAATTTTGGTTAATTAGATTTGAAAAAGGTATGTATCGAGCAAAGTAAAATAAATAGTATCAAAGTATAAGATAGTCATATTTTCAAATTCATTTCTTTGAGTAAAATATTATTTTAAAAATAAATAATTTATAAAAATTTTGTAATATAATAAAAAATTTAGGATCAAATTTAAATTTTTAAATAAATTTTAAAATTTATTTCTTGGAGTAAGAATATATTTTTAAATTAATCAATAATTTTTTAATCAAATCAAGTTAAAAAATATCTCTCCCCTTATTTTTCATACTTATAGCAAGATTAATTTACTTTTCAACTTTCTTCCCTTCTTTATTTTAAATCAAGCAAATTCAACATAAATTTAACCACTAAATTTAGATTTTTAAAATTTAAAATATATTTTTAATTTTAAAAACCTTTTTTATTAAATGATTACTTCTTCTTTAATATTTTCTCTTCCTTACTTTAACAAACAGAGTCACTTCTTTGAAAATTTTTTTTGACACCAATTAAACTAAGTTTTAGATCAAATCATGATTTTCTTAGTTTAATACTATTTAAAGATTAATTTACAAATTCAGCTTGATACCAATGATTTTAGTTTTGAATTAAATCAAGATGAATTGATTCAAATTAAATAGTTTAAGGATTTAGAATGATAAATCAATTTGAATTGATATCAGCAAATTAGTTAAGGCAAATCATAAAGAAATTTTCAGTCATTCTTCAAAAACTTCATCTCTTCCTTTTCTTAAAAAGTATCAAGCAATTATAGATTCAGAAAAGGTATGTATTTTTGAATTTATTTCATATGATATCATATCAAACATATAGCTGTGCAAAATTAGATTTGAAATAAAGATATTTTTTCTTTTTGCCAAAAGATAAATCAATCAAATACATGGCAAATAGTGAGCTATTTGATACCAATTACTTAAAACTAAAGTTCTTTTTAAAGTTTAGCTTTGGAGATAAATGATAACTTTCTTAAAACATCTTGTTAGATATTGTCTTCAAAAGGTTCAAGAAGATCAAAAAAAATAATCAATTGGGGGGGTTCTAATAATCAATTTAAATAAGATCAAATCAAGAGAAAACTGGATGAAGGCTTTATGTGTTCAATTCAACTAGAAAGTTTTGAAATCCTTAGGGTTAACCTAAGATACGATTCATATTAACACTTCAAGTACTTGATCTTATATAAATTGAATGTCTTATTTTCAAGTACTTAAGTCATGCACTTTTTAGGAGAATCTTAATATCTAATCATTTTATGGGAAAATATCAAAAATTAGTTTTTCTTGTTGGTTTAGCAATTTAAACATTCATATTCAATAAGCATCTTTTAATTTAAATTCATTAATTATAAAATTGATATAGAAAGACTTAAAATATTATGCTGAATTTTAAAATAAACCATTTCATCCATAGCAAGATATATAGAGGAGAGCATATTAATCTTTAAAATCAAAGCATTCAAATTATTACAAGCATCAAAATTAATCATACTTATCAAAACATGAAAGAAGTTATCATATGCATATATATTAATAAATCATTAAAGTTAATACAAACTCGAGACCTTTCGTGACTGTGCTAGAATATTGTTTCATTATGCTAGACCACTCGAGAGCTCTCAAAAAAAAATTGAGACATCTCAAAAAATCCTGACTTCATTTTCCTTCAATGTTTGACCTTCCAAACTTGAGTTTCATGGCCCCGAACTCTTTTAAATATAATTGCTTCCTTCAATTTTAATTTCTCTTCTTTCAATCATACTTTTTTCATACCAAGCCATCCAAATATGTGTGAATTTTCTCTTTTAAGTATTTTGGCATGGCATCTTGAGAGAATTTATTCTTAAGATAAATTCTTCATTTTGGATACTTGAAAAATCCTATACACATTCTTGAAATACATGATTAGATACATAATATACTCAATATTTTGGAATCATCAAAATCAATTTCAGGGTCAACAGGGTTTTCTTGGGATTCTGAGAGAGCTTTTATGAGGGTAGCTTCTAGTTGAGAGAGATTTATATACGATGAATTAAGAGTGGGTGTTCTTCTCTTGTACCTATTTTTCTCTTTCATAGTCAAGCTTTGCATGCCCCATGGAGGCGAGCCTTTAAGATGATCCATGTACTTGATTATTTTTCTATTTTATTTCTTTCTTCTTCCTACCATAATAATTTTGTACTAGATTCTTAACAAGCAGTATCAGAGTTGCTGATATCCTAATAATTTGGTATTAGAGCGAGTTAATACTATAATAGTTCTTTACAACTATCTAGTGCTGCTCGTTTGGATTTGACTAATACTTGCTCATGATACTTATGACAAGAGCTATATCAGGTCGCATTCACAGCATTGCATACATGAGACTCCCTATAGCCAAAGCATAAGGGATCTTGATCATGCATTGGATTTTTTCAAGTGTCAGGACACATCTTCTTCGAAAGATGAATGCCATGCCTAAGAGGTAGGAGACCTCTCTTGGAGTTTTCCATGTTGAACCGCATCAGCACCTCCTCTATGTATATTTGCTGTGAGAGTCCTATCATTCTCTTAGATCTATCTCTATAGACCTTAATACCAAGAATGTAGGAAGCTTCTCTTAGGTCTTTCATAGAGAATTTTTTATCAACCAAATTCTGACCGATGTCAGCATGGAAATATCATCTCCAATCAGGAGGATATCATCTACGTATAATATGAGTAATGTGATAGCACTCTCACTGATCTTTTTGTACACACATAGCTCCTCCTCATTTTTGATAAAATCAAAAGATTTGATCAAAGCATTAAAGCGAGTGTTCTAACTCCATGATGCTTGCTTAAGTCCATAAATTGACCTTTGCAGCTTACAGACTTTGTGATCACTATCACCAGATGTGAAACCCATAGGCTACTCTATATAGATATCTTTTTCTAGATACCCATTTAGGAAGGCAGTTTTTACATCCATCTGCCAGATCTCATAATCATAATAGATTGCAATCGCAAGTAAGGTATAGATGAATTTCAGCATAGCCACTAGCAAAAAAGTCTCTTGATAGTCAATGCCTTCGCGTTGACTATAACCTTTTGCTACCAGCCTTGTCTTATTGATCTCTATCTTACCATCTGATCCAATTTTTTTTCTATAGATTCATTTACATCCAATAAGTACAATACCTTTAGGTGAATCTACTAAGGACCATACTTGGTTGGAATGCATGGAGTCAATTTCTGACTTCATTGCTTTCATCCATTTCTCAGAGTCTATATCTAACATCACTTCATCATGAATTTTGGGATCATTCCTAATGTCCCTATCTCCCATAAGAAACACTTCCTCTAGATCCTCCGTAAGTATACCTAAGTATCTTTCTGGAGGATGGGAGACCCTATTTGATCTATGAGGTGGAGGTGGTATTAAATTTACTGGCTCATTACTGGGTCCAGGTTCTTGGACTCAACACTCTTAAAAGACTTTCTCTTCGAGCTCAATCTTTCTCCCACTACCTCTATCTTGGACAAACTTCTTTTTAAGAAGATGGCATGATGGCTCACAATCACATTATAATCCTTTAGAAGATAAAAATAGTATCCCATAGATTCCTTAGGATATCTTATAAAATGAGTCCTAAGTGACCTAACCTCTAACTTGTCCGTTTGTTGTCATTTGACATGAGCTGGACATCCTCAAATCTTAGGATAACCAAGAGATAGTTTCTTTCCATGCCATAATTCACATGGTGTAATAGGAACGGATTTAGAGGGAACCCGATTTAATAGATGAATAGCAGAGAGCAATGCATGTCCCCATAAAAAGATTGATAGATTTGTGAAGCTCTTCATGGACTGGACCATATCTAATAGGATCCGATTTCTCCTTTCAGATATCTCGTTAAGCTGAGGCATCCCTGGAGGTGTCCATTGTGAGACTATGCCATTATCCTTAAGATAGGTCCGAAATTCTCCACTAAGATATTCTCCTCCTCGATCTAATCGAAGAATCTTTATGGATTTTTCGGTTTGCTTCTCTACTTCACATCTGAATTCTTTGAACTTTTCAAAGGCATCAGATTTATGATGCATCAAATACACAAAACCATACCATGAAAAATCATCGATAAAGGTTATGAAGTAGAGATAGCTACCCCTGACCTGTACATCAAATGATCCACACACCTCAGTGTGTACTAGGGCTAATATCTCAGTGGCTCTTTCCCCATGTCCTACAAAGGATAGCTTAGCCATCTTTTCTTGAAGACATGACTCACAAATTGGATAAGACTCAGAAGTCAATGACCCAAGAAGGCCATCTTTCTCCAATTTGTTAAGTCTGTCCTCTCCAATATGACCTAGCCTGAGGTGCCAGAGATACCTTTGGCTAATCCTATCTTTAAGTTTCTTAGACCCTACGACATTCATAATTTTATCATTAATATTAATATTTGCATCTTCATGCAAATGATAAAGTCCATCAATTAAAAAGGCACGTGCAACAATTTTATTTCCAAAATAAATTACACAAAAATCTTTATTAAAATGAAAGTCATAATTATCCTATGCCAGCATAGATATAGAAACTAAGTTTCTACTAGCTCCAGGTACATAATAACAATCTTTTAAAAATAAACTAACTCCTAACGATAATCACAAAGAGTAAATTTTGATGGCTACAGCAACAACTCTTACCCCATTGTCAATTCGAAGAGTAATCTCGCCTTTCCTTAGCCCTCTAACTTCTTTCAGACCCTGCATGAAAGTGCACAAGTGAGCACTAGAACCAGAATCTAGAACCCAACTAAAAGAAGAGAAAATTGTTAGGTTAGTTTTAATAATGAGCAACTCAGATGTACCTTCAAAAGGCATGTCCATCTTCTTGTTCTTCAAAGTGGCAAGGTATGCAGGACAGTTTCTTTTCCAGTGACCTTCAACATTATAATGGCAACATTTTTCTTTGTCATTGATCTTCTTCGAAGCCTGCTTCTTGGGTTTGTTACCGATCTTTCGCTTCTTCGCAAGCTTCTTCTTCTTCTTCTTCTTCTTCCAAGAAGACTTTCTCTTCGAGGAAGCCTGCTCCATAGAACAGTTTTCCTTAAACTTTTCAAGGTACTCTTAGCTGTTACCAACATGTTCAGCAATTCAGGCAAAGAGCTATCAATCTTATTCATATGGTAGTTCATGATGACCATACGAATCAAGAAGGGATTGTAGGATCATATCTACCTGCAATTCTTTATCCATGTTCATGCCTAGCTTCTGAAGCTCCTTAATGTTCTTGATCATTGTCAAACAATGATCATGGATGGACTGCCCATCACACATCTTTGCTCTGAAAAGTCTTCGAGAGACCTCAAAGTGAGCCATGCGACTCTGCTTACCATACAACTCTTGTAGGTAAGTCAGCATGTCCTTGGCAGTCCTCATGTCTTCATGCTGTCACTGAAGATCATTGGATATGGATGCAAGAATATAGTACTTTATCTTATTATCTTCATCCATCCACTTCTCAAGTGCAGCTCATTGATCAGGGGATGGATGAGCTGGCAACACATGTGCATCCTAGTTGAGGATATGGTTCAACTTCTTGGAACTAAGAATGATTCTCAAATTTTGGAGCTAGTTCTTATAATTAATTTCGGTCAACCTATTGGTGTCAAGGATTTGGGCTAATGGGTTTGAACTCATCATGGTTAACTACAGAGAGAAAATTTTTAATTAGATGTTTTGAACTTGTAGATGTTTGTTATTGAGACTTTAAAAACAAACAAGGGCTCCCACTATTTCTAAGGATCTTCCACACTCCTTGGGTGGAGAAAATGGAAATATATACATGATCAGTTTCTAGTGGGTACTGCAATTCCATTGATTTATGTGCACCTCACCTAATAGTTATTGAAGTGAAAATCTGATTTTCCTTCATAGGATCATCCAGATCTGAGGAAGATTTATCTATAAAAATTTTTATAGTCTAATCAAATCTAAGAGTTCTCAGATCTGATTATAGTAATCTAATATTAAAAATAAAATTAAATTAGATTTAATTTTAAGTATCTTGTTGGATAATCTGATTATCCTATGATCATCTTGTTGGTTCCTAAGGTTCTTGAATGAGCCACGTATGCATCTGGCCTCTACCGATATCCACTCGGATAGGATCTGAATGTCTTCTGCTCATAAATCTTTTCTCCAAAGATTAGATCTAAATCTAATCTATAGATTCTTTAAAACTATTTCTGAAGGCAGTCTGTCCATCTCACAAACGCCATCGCATAGATCCTGAATCTTGTACCAAAAACCTTAGATCTTCAACTCAAATTTATGCCTAACCTTTTAGGCATGTAGAAGAGAGGGAGAGAGAGAATCAGAGGGGTGTGGAAGATGAAAGGGGTAGCACTTAGGCATGGAAAGGAGATCACATCTTAAAGACCCTTTGGCGCAAGGGTTCTTATAGAAAAACCCTATGCCATATAGGAGTCCCTTTTGATCAAATAACCATTTTTTTTGAACTTTTGGGGCTTCTAGAATTAATCTACATCAAACACTAGATCTCTATCTAGTTTTGATGCTAAAAATCCAAAAAAAAGGGGACAGCATGAGTAGATAAGGAAGAGTCCATTGCGCCTAGGATTCTTCCCTCAAGAGTTTAATCCAAATTAAACTCTATCATAACTCAATTTAGGCACCTCTATAAATTACAAAATTTGGCACACCCAAAGTATGACTTTATTCCTATCACATATCTAAAAATCAAATCAAAAAGATTTCTAAAGAATTTTCTAGAGACATCTGATCAGGTGACCCTTAATTCTCTCAATTGGATCAACTTTTGATCCTAGTCCAATTGCACTAGGAATGGATTGAATTTCTACAATTAATTTGATCTGGACTAGTTTTACTTAGATGAAAATAAATCTATTCAAGATAAAAGAATGAGTCAAATTAAATTTGACTTGGTTGTGATGAATCAAAAAGATTATAGAAGGAGAAAGCCAGGCTCAATCATGTGCTAGCACGACTACCTTGAACCTGATTGGATTTAATCCAAATCAATCAAACTGGGTTAGCTCAATTGATAACATCTAGACACAAATCCTTGTTTGTATGACTCAGTTAGATTTAGTTCCATATGGTAATGAGACATATCGTGATCACTATCATCGACATCATCGAAACACCTTTCGATGGACTAGAACTTTTTTGATTCATACAATTAGAATGATCGATCATCAAGATCATTCTAATTGCTCCTAAAATCCATCGATGATACTTAGTAGTATATGGTGGCAACCCATCAGAACCAAAAGTGAACCTTTCGGTGCAGCTACCTGTATGATTGGATTCTTTTATCTTAAGCTCCGATAAATTAGGATTAAGGTGAACTCGTCAAACCCAACATCCATCATATGAATTAATCATCTAATTTAAGTCTGATGTAAAATCCTAATAGAAACTCTTTCTATCATCTTCACTCTACCATGGCCATGGACTTAAGGACTCAATCTCATGATTATCATAGGGCTACTCCTCATTTATCAAGGTAGATAGATCCTCTATTGGTATAATCCGATTTCTACAATGAACATGCTATAGCCAATATACACCTCAGAATTTTGAATGGCTAGAAGATCGAGTTATGGTATAGTCAAATTATAACACCCTCAACGTGAACTATCGATGCACCTCAGATCAAAGAATCAGACACACCACTATAGCATTGAGCCAATCATCGACGAGAAGGTAGCTTCCTTATGACTGCTTGAGGTGGTCATGCTTAGTACCCCCGTTCACTAATGAGTACCTATACTCTTACTCCAATGTCTCCACACCATAGACTCAAGACACATCTATCCTAAGAAAGCGATCGTACACCAATCTTTTAGATCGATCACCATTCTCGTGATGATCCTATGATTGGAAGCAGTTTATGAGTTAATTATGAAAATTCATATCTTAAATTTTCAACCCTTGAAACTATGAATTGTCATTACCATTAACTCAAAGGATGTATCATAGGCATTTTAAATATACACTATGATAGAAAATAATTTTTTATTAATTTATAGTTAAAATTATAAAATTGCTCTTAGAAGTGTATTACAAGTGTTTAGCCAATTTGGCTTCTAGGGCATCCATCTAACAAACTGCCACTTGATCTAAAGCCAATTGGCTACAAATCTAAGTCCCATCTTTTCAAGCTGGGCTTTGATCTTCTGCTAGCTTAATGGCTTTGTCAGCGGGTCAGCTACATTATCTGAAGCATCAACTCTCTTGATCTCGATGTATTCCTTCTTGAGGTAATCATGGATGAGGTGGTATCGCTGCTTGATGTGCTTGAATTTCTAGTGAGACCTCGACTCCTTAGCTAGGGCTATGGTGCCATTATTGTCGTAGTATAGAGGGACAGCATCTGATGGCATCACTCCAAACTCTGCGGTGAACTTCTTATACTAGAATGCTTTTTTTGCAGTCTTCAATGCAGTGATATACTCTGCTTTCATGGTAGAGTCTGCTATCACTGTCTGCTTGGAACTCTTCCAACTGACAGCTCCACCATTACAAATAAACAAGCTTTCAGATGTTGACTTTCGATCATCTATATTGGATATAAAATTTGAGTCTGTATAACCTTGAACCTGAAGTTCTCCATTACCAAAAATTAGAAACATATCCTTAGTCCTTCTCAAGTACTTAAGAATATATTTCACAAAAATCCAGTACTCTTTGCTTGGATTCGATTGATACCTGCTCGTGACACTCATAGCATGGGCAATATCAGGTCGTGTACATAGCATGGCATACATGAGGCTTCTTATTGCCGAAGCATAAGGGATCTTGCTCATGCATTCAATCTCCTCAGGTGTGTTAGGGCACATCTTCTATGAGAGATGAATGCCATGTCTAAAAGATACTAAACCCCTCTTGGAGTTTTCTATGTTGAACCTTGTCAGCACCTCCTCTATGTATATTTAAGAGACCCAGCATCCTATTTGGTCTATCCCTATAGATCTTAATTTTTAAAATAAATGATGCCTCTTCTAGATCTTTCATAGAAAACTTTCTAGACAACCATATTTTGGCTGTAGTCAATATGGAAATATCATTTCAAATTAGGAGGATGTCATCCACGTACAGTACGAGAAAGACAACAGTGCTCCCACTAATCTTTTTGAAAGTATAGGACTTCTCCTTATTCTTGATGAATCCAAATGATTTAATTACATCATTAAAATGAGCATTCCAGCTCTGAGATACTTGCTTAAGTCCATATATGGATCTTTGTAGCTTGCATACCTTATGATCATCATCATTGGATATGAAACCTAGCAACTGTTCCATATATATATCTTCCTCAAGATATTCATTTAAGAATGTTATTTTCACGTCTATCTATCATATTTCATAATTGAAATAGGCTGCAACAGCAAGCAATGTATGGATGGACTTGAGCATGGCTACTGGCAAAAAAGTATCTTGATAGTCAATACCTTCATTCTGACCATATCCTTTCACTATGAGCTTTGCTTTGAATATCTCTATATTTTCATCGGCACCTATCTTTCTCTTGAAGATTCAATTATAGCCAATACTATGCCTTTAGGTGGATCTACCAAGGTCTAGACTTGGTTTGAATGCATTAAGTCATTCTTTGACTTCATTGCTTCTAACCATTTTTCGGAGTCGATATCTAATATCACCTCATCATAGATTTTGGGATCATCATCATGAACCCCATTTCCTATGAGAAATATTTTCTCTACATCTTCTGAGATAGTACCTAAGTACCTTTTAGGAGGATGGAAAATTCTATTTGATCTATGAGGTGGAGGAGGTAGTGTCTGGGTTAGCTCAATCTAATTGGGTTCTATAGGTTTCTTAGCTCATTTCTCATCGAAGACTTTCTCCTCAAGTCTAATCTATCTTCTGATGCCACCATCTAGAATAAACTATTTTCAAGAAAGATGGCATGTTGACTCATAATCACATTATGATCTTTCGAAAGATAGAAATAATATTCTAATGACTCTTTAGGATATCCAATAAATCGAGCTCTAAAGGACCTAGACTCTAATTTATCTGCCTGTTGTCCCTCGACATGGGTCAGAGAATCTCAAATTCTGAGATGACTCAGACTTGGTTTCTTACCATGCCATATCTCATACAATGTGGCAGAAATAATTTTAGAGAAAATCTTATTCAGTAAATATATAGCAGTCATAAGACTATATCCCCAAAAAAACTCAAGAAGGTCCGTGAAACTCATCATAGATCGGACCATATCTAATAGGGTCTGATTTCTTCATTCTAAAATCTCATTGAGTTGAGGCATTCTAGGAGGAGTCAATTGAGAGACTATGCCATTATCCTTAAGATAGTCTAGAAATTGCCGACTAAGGTATTCACCTTCTTGATCTGATCGAAGAACCTTAATGAATTTTTTTGTTTATTTTTCTACTTCAAGTCTAAATTCCTTAAACTTTTCAAAAGCTTTAAACTTATGTTGCATCAAATACACATATCCATATCGAGACAAATCATCGATAAAGGTGATGAAGTAGACATAATTATCCCTGATCGGTACATCAAATGGGCCGCACACATCTATGTACCAGGATGAGTAGGTCTGTGGCCCTTTTCCCATGTCCCATAAAAGAAAGCTTGGTCATTTTGCCATGAAGGCATGATTCATAAATCGAATATGACTTGAAAGTCAATGGACTCAATAGCCTAGATTTTTCTAATTTGTTAACCATGTCTTCAGCTATATGACCTAGCCTAAGGTGCCAAAGATACCTATCATTTAGACTATCCCTAGGTCGCTTTAATCCTATGGCATTCACATTTTGCTCGATATTAAAATAGAAACATCAATATGTAATTGATAGAGACCATTTATAAGGAAACTGCTTACAATTTTATTTCTTTCATAAACAATATTACAATGATCCTTAAGAAAACTAATTACATAGCCTTCTTGTGCTAAACATAAAATAGAAATCAAATTCTTGCTTGCTGTAGGCACATAAAAATAATCTCTAAGAACTAGATCTAATCTTGATGGTAGTCGAAGAGGATAGGTTTCCACGGTCACAACAGCAACTCTTGCTCTATTTTCGACATGTAGGATCATCTCACCATCCCTCAACCTCCTGCTAACCTTAAGACCCTGCATAGAAGTGCACAAGTGAGGACTAGAACCAGAGTCAAGCACCTAATTAGATGTAGAAGAAATCATAAGGTTAGATTCTATAATGAGCATACCTCTAGAAGGACCTGCCTCCTTCTTGTTCTTCAGACTGGCCAGGTAAAGAAAGCAGTTTTGCTTCTAGTGGCCGTCTGTGTTACAATGAAAATATTTTTTCTTGTCAGTAGCCTTCTTCTTTGGCTCTGCCTTCTTCTACCCATCTTCTATCTTCTGCTTCTTCATGGACTTCATCTTCTTCCCAAAAGACTTTCTCTTGGCAGAAGTCTGCTCCACGACAAGCACTGAGCCCTTTGAACCATTCATAGAGAGCTCAGTAGTAACTAGCATATTCAAAAGTTTAGCCAAGGTATTTTAAAGTTTATGCATATGGTAGTTCATGATGAACTATCCATATGCATCAGTTAAAGACACCAAGCTTTTCAAGCTCTTCTAAGTTCTTGATCATCATCAGACAATGATCTTAGACTGACTGTCCATCATGCATCTGAGCCTTAAAAAGTCTTTTAGTGACTTGATATTTGGCTGTGCGATTGTGTTCATCAAACAACTCTTACAGGCAAGCCAACATTTGGCGGCTAGTCTTAATGTCTTTATGTTGGCGTTGGAGCTCATCAGACATCGAGCGCAATATATAATACCTGACTTTGTTATCTTCATCCGTCCATTTTTTTAGAGATGCTCTCTGATCAGTGGACAGATGTGCTAGTAAAGTGGGAGGATTCTATTCCAATACATGAGTCAACTTCTTAGAATTCAAAACTATTTTAAAGTTCTGGAGTCAATCTTTGTAGTTGGATCCGATCAGTCTATGGGTATCCAGGATACGGGCTAGTGGATTGGATGCAAATATTTTTCTATAGAGAGTCAAAGTTTATAGTTAGATTTTGTAATTAGACTTAACTAATTTATTTAAAAATTTTATTTTTAAATAAATTGGGCTTCCACTATTTACTTAAATTCCTACACTTTCTTAGCAGAGATGTCAAAATCTCTATGATTATTGATTTCTAGTGGATGGTGCGGTCCCACCAACTGGCTCACCATCTCACCCAATAGTTATTGATGATGGGTCAATCGATGAGTGGACAACTCTTTCCCAATAATTTTTTAATCATGGTGTATCCAAAATTGGTCTCTAATTCATAAAGCTCACCATGCCTAAAATGTTGCTTCACTCCTTAGTTAAGTCAGACCCACCATTTGCATGAATTAAATTCCTGATTGAATCTCTCACTATATTCAAAATATTAAGTCCAATCCATCCTCCAATCTGTAGCATCCAATGCCTAATAGACATGGTTGCATCTTTTCAATGCAACTAAACTACTATATCCAATCGAGAATAATCAATCTCGGAAAGGGTCTGCACATCTACAATGGTGGAAGACCTTAGACTTAATATTTTTTTAGAAAGATTTAATTTAGGTCTCTTTAAACTTGACTTGACTTAGTCATAATAATTATAACTAACCTAGTGGCATGGGTTGGCTCGAATTGTTAACTACCTCAAATCAGAACTGGGTTGACATAAATAGCTAGGTAAGTGAGATCGGTGGAAGGAATCTACCACTAACTCAACAAGAATACATTTAGATTGAGTAACTATTGATTAAAAATCAATCGATCGTATCTACCAGACTTATCTTTGATATCAAATTATCGAAATAGAACCAATCGGCTTAGCCTACAATTCAGACTCGAACCATGAAGCCAAATTAGGTCTTGTTAACCCCATGATTGATTTTGATGATTGTCAAATCTTGAGTATATTATGTATCTAATCATGTATTTCAAGAATGTGTCTATGACTTTTTAAGTGCTTAAAATGAAGAAATTATCCATAAAAGAAATCTCCTCATAAGAAGAAATGTCAAAGAAAAGAATAATTTCAAATACTCAAATAATAAATTTTTGGAAGCCTCAATGGTGGAAAGGATCATAAAAATCAAGGTGGAAGAAGCCCTTAAAAGTTGAAGACAAAAAGTCATTCATACAAAAAAATATGCAGAATTGTTGAAGGCTGAAAACTTAGATGATCCAGTAAAAAATTGAGCTGGCTCAGTACTTAGTCAGCTCAGTGAAAAACTTAGATGATCCAGTCTTAGAAAATAGAATAATAGATAGCTGATTTTTGAAGTAAACTGATACTGAGCCAATCTAGTTGTAAACTGAACCGACCCAGTTAGACTGAGCCAACCCAATGAAAAACTGAGCCGACCCAGTGACTATAACGGCTAGTTTTTTAGAACTTTAACTTTTTGTCCATAATAATTTCCAATGGCTATTTCTCAACTTCAATGGCTAGAATTCATTCTGAAGACCTTCCAGATGTAAAGAAGTGATGGATAGCCTCAAGAATATATAAGAAAAACTTTAGAGCATTAAAAATAAGCTTTTGAAGAGTTTATTGAGTATTCATTAAGAAAGCAAGAAGAGTGAGCTGCAAAGAGTAAGGAAGGAGTGATTTTTAGACATTTTTTATCCTTTCAACATCCTCAAATTTGAGAGAAGTTAGGCCATCATTATTGAAGATTATCTCCTACTTTTTCAAGCATTCAAAGAGAAAAAAATCAACCCTACAAGCAAAGCAATCCAGATTTTCTTCTCTTAGATTTTATAGAGTTTGTTTTAAATTATATTTTTTATATTTTATTTCAAGTTTCTTGGGATGAGAAACTTAGGTTGGCCCAAGCCTCGAGTTGGACGTTGTATTAGTTTGATTAGTAAGCCAAGGATAAAATCAATCGGGATTAATTGTGAGTCCGAAAAATAATCGTATATGATTTTGGTTGGTGAGCTAGGAAAAACCAATTGAGTTTGATTGTGAGCTCGAAAAACAATCAAACTATAATTCTTGTTGAGAATTATAGTTGAATTTTTAAGGGCTATTCTTGGAGAGTGGACGTAG
The DNA here is from genome assembly GCA_006176705.1 of Cocos nucifera. Classification (NCBI taxonomy): domain Eukaryota; kingdom Viridiplantae; phylum Streptophyta; class Magnoliopsida; order Arecales; family Arecaceae; genus Cocos; species Cocos nucifera. The sequence goes on along the minus strand of QRFJ01002433.1, from coordinate 83,790 downwards.
GTGTTGAGTTTGGCACCGAACCACTATAAAAATTATGTTTGTGATTGTGTATTCTTTACTTTATTGCTTTCATTCACTATACATTACAAAGCTTATTTCATTACTCATTGTGTGCTCTTCACTTAGTTTAAATTATTCAAATCTGCACATTAGTCAAAAAGTTCTTGTAATACCCAATTCACCCCCTTTTGGGTAGCCATCCTTGGGCAATAGGTCTTAACTTGATCGAGTCATATCTCAATGTGATTCAATCTTGACCCAGACTTAATTCTATTAGACTGATTAATTCTAAGCTTTCTTTGATCCCACCTAACCAACTCTTGATTCGATTTGATCAACCGCTAGACCTAATTGAGCTACCCACGTCCAAATCCAATTTTATGAATATATCTTAGATCTAAAAATTCATAATTTTTAGATCTAATTAATTTTATAATCTTAATTTTTAGTTAAGTTTTGGGTTCATGAACAAAATATATAATAAAATCTTAGGATTTCAGGATCTAGAATTTTGTAGAAAATAAATTCTGATTTTTGATTAAGGACGAACGCGCAGTATCCCTACACATCATAAGAATATCCCATCGAATGAGAGGAGAGGGCCTTTAAACTCTACTTTGTTCTTATGATCAGACAACCAAGGGGAATGCCTTAATCAAAAATATATTTTCTAAAATAAAATTAGTTAGATCTAAATCATATATTATAAAAACATAAGATCTAACCTATACATGTCTTGCATACATCTCATGTATAATAACTCAATAAACCATGCATGCTTTAAGATCTGAAATATCATATATTAAATCTATAAAATAAAATTTTAAATTTGATCACATCAAAAATAAAACTATTCTAGATATTTTATAGAACTATTCTATAACTAGTCTAAGCATGCAGCTTTGATATCTCATATGAATAAATTAAAAATTTAAAACTAAATTTTCTATTTTTTAGATCTAATTATAATAATTATAATATTAAAAAATAAAAATAAAATAGATCTAAAATTATATTTAATCAAATTAATAATATGATCATACTAGACTACACATAGAACTATTCTATTCCTAGTCTAGTCATGCATCTTATACATTAGAGATCTAAATCATATAATTTTTAATTTTTTGATTTTAAATCTAATCATATCTGATGTGACATCTAAAATTATTTAATATTATATTACAAATAAAAAATTAAATTAGATCTAAAAAAAATTGGAAGAACTACGAACCTAGCTTTGATACTAGTTGAAGAGAAAATATGATTTTTTGTTGCACGATCGTCTAGATCTGATCAGATCTGAGGTAGATTTTTCTATAAAAATTTTTATGATTTAAGTTCTCAGATCTAATCATAATGATCTGATATTAAAAATTAAAAATAAAATTAAATTAGATTTAATTTTAAGTACCTTATGAAGAAAATAGTGTAGGGTTTGCTAAGCCATTTTCAAATTTTTTCAAAAATAGCAAAGTAGCAGTGAAAAATAATTAATCTAATTAATTATCTACTGATCATATCAGATTATTTAACCCTATATATTATGATCTAAACATAATATACATGCATACATCAATAGATCTAAAAATAAAACTATGTAGTGAACTATTTACTACATCTACGTGTTTAAAATACAATACCTTTTTGTGGATAGTTGATCATCATCAAGGAGTTTTGCTAGTCATGATATAGCCACACAAGTGTCTAGTCTCCACGAATCATCCACATGAGGCTTCTAATCCTGATCGACTCCCACGCGAGTGCTAGCTCGACACTAGAGTCTTTCAGGGGCTGTTTTGATCAAACACCTTCAATCCTTATCTATGGGCTTCATGGATGCTCCGGCTCACTAGTAGATGTAGTAGAGAGGTAGAGGAGGTTCACCATAAAGTTTTGTGGGCTTTTGACACTCGTAGCTCATGAAATGGATTTCCGAATCCTAGGTCAAAACACTAGATCAAATGCACCTTAAAACCTTATGCTAGCCTTTCTCTGGTTTTTCTTATCATGGGATTTTTCAAAACTTTTTCTCATGCACCAGGAGGCTCACAAAAGTCCTCTCTTAATCTTAGATCTATCCTCTCACATCCCAAAAATTCTTCCTATTTATTTTGTGCCAAAGAGAGTAGACACCGCATGGAGAGAAAGATCGGGTTGGTTGTTAGGCCAAATTCAAACTCATTTTGAATTCAACCTTCAAACCACCTGATCCCATCCACATAGGGACATGAGAAAGGATGGGTGACAATCTCTTTTGCATGGAAAGGAATCATGAGAAATATTTTCTCATGTAGCAAAAGTGTCGCACAAGAGAAGGGTGGCGCATGGATAAGGTATAGGTTGTTTTTTATCCAAATTTGAATCTCAATCAAATCAAAACAAATAACAACCAAACCTTATCCATTTGGAACGTGGGAGACCTGATCAAAAGCTCTTTTGTGTGGGGGAAATAAGTCATGAGAGATTTAGATTAAATTTTTAAGTAGGCATGGGTTAAATGGTGCAGGGAAAGAAGACTAGTCAAACTAGTCTTTGAAATTCAAACTTGAACCAATTGAACCAACCAATTCAAAATAGATTAGGCCCAATTAGACTAATTTAAACCCAACACATTTAAGCTTAATTAGTCTTAATTAAATCCTAATAAAATTAAAAATTGATCAAGCCCAATCTCTAATCAAATCAAGGTTCAAACCTCCTTGGCGATTATGTCAACCAACGACCTAATCGGGTCAGACCCAATTGAAACCAATTCACTTGGACTTGGATCAAAAATAATTACTCAATCAAATTAAGTTAATTAGTGATCAAATCACTAATAATACCTCTCATAAAATTAGAGTCCAAATTCAGTAGATTTTTGGATAGTAGAGTCCCATCAAAATAAAACTCTTGATCAAAGAGTCCCAAACCAGTGGAACTCTTGATCCCAAAGTCCAAAATAAGTGAAACTCCTGATTATGGAGTCCCAACTCTCAATCATAGAGTCCCAAATATGTAAGACTCAGAGTTCTAGAGCTGTGGAACTCTTGATCAAAAAGTTTCAGTCCAGTGGGACTCTTGACTACAGACTTCCAGAGATTGAGACTCAATGTCCTAACTCAGTAGGACTCTCGATCGAAGAGTCCCAATCCAGTCAAACTCTTGACCGTAGAGTCCTAGTCGAGTGGAACTCTTCACTAGCCATCAAATCAGATAGAAACTTCTAGTATGTGTGACTCCACAGGTCCGAACCTAAGTCAATAGCACAGAAACCAATTTCTATACTAATCGAAGTGACCATCTAGTAATGATACCCGACATCCGGATAGGTCGAATAATCACAATCACAACATTCAGAACCTACGTGAATATGGTTACTGTATAATTCATCCCTTTGATCTCTATGTAATAGATGACTCAGGGTTAGACTGTCAACCCTAGAAAATACATCCATGTCATATCTCAAAGCAATTAGTCCCATGACTCCTCATTAAGACTACCTTGGCTAAGATTTGCTAAATTGAAACATAATTAAACACAGCTCCTGAAATCAGGAGTGGTCAATCCCATCTTGATACACGCACCAATTTTATAAGTACTTGATTGTGCCCAAAAACCATCACTGAATTTAAAATTCAGATAGTTTGGCACCAAAATATAGTAAGTTGCTAGAAAGTTACTATGGTGATCTCAGATCAGGAGAACATTTATACCCATATTCCATCGAAGCTAATCTTGATAGAAGAAAAGCCTCGGAGTTGGTCATGTTTAGTGTAGATGTACCCATACATCTCACTTGCGTGTCATATCAGTGTCTCAACACTCCTTGGTTATGAGGACAACCAACCTATATGGCACACAATGACCTATACTTGATAAACGTTGTCATTCTATGTAACAACGTATCATTTGATTGTAAACTATTTAAGGACTAAACGATAAATTCTTCTTTATCGAATCTAGATAGTCCTAAGGACTTTATCACAACATAGAAGTTCATTAGAAGATAATAGAATTTATGATAAAAAATATCAAAATAATTTTTATTAATTTATAATTTATATATAATTATAAATATATGGCCCAACCATCAATAGACTAATGATTGGCTTTGAGACACATTTTCAATAATCTCCCACTTGGACTAAAGCCAATCGATGCAGTATCTAATATATTTCTTTGATTTAAAGTCGTCGAACTCCTTTACCGTAATAGCTTTAGTGAATGGGTCAGCTAGGTTCTCCTTTCCATTGATTTTCTGAAGGTCGATGTCATCTCGATCTACAATCTCTCAGATAAGATGGTAGCGATGCAGAATATGTTTCATCCACTGGTGTGCCTTTGGTTTCTTTACCTGAGCAATGGCTCCAGAGCTGTCGCAATAGAGCAGAATTGGACCATTAAGGGAGGGTGCTACTCCAAGCTCAGTGATAAAATTTTTTAACCACACCACTTCTTTGGCAGCATTGATGCAGTGACATACTCCGCCTCACAAACTGAATCGATCATAGTATGCTGCTTGAAACTCTTCCCACAAACGACCCCACCATTAAGAGTAAATATATATCCTGACACACTCTTGCTATCATCATGATTAGATTGAAAATTGGAGTTTGTGAACCCCACAAGTTTAAAGTCTGATTCACCATATACAAGCCATTAGTCCTTAGTATTTCTTAAATACTTCAAGATGATTTTAACAACCTTCCAATGATTCTCCCCTAGATTGGATGGGTATCTACTTACTACACCTAGTGAGTATGCCACATCTGATCGCGTACATGTCATGGCGTACATTATAGAACCCACTGTAGAAGCATATGGTATTCTATTCATATACTTTCTATCTAGAGGTGTTGTTGGACAATCTCTCTTTGAAAGAAAAGTTCCATGGCCTATCAGTAGATAGCCTTTCTTAGAATTCTCCATGCTGAACCATTTCAGCATAGTATCAATGTACGTAGACTGAGATAATCCAAGTAATCTTTTAGATCTATCTCTATAGATCTTCATCCCTAGGATGTAGGAAGCTTCTCCCAGATCTTTTATGGAGAATTATGATGACAACTAGATCTTTATTTCTTGTAATACAGGAATATCATTCCTGATTAAGAGAATGTCATCCACATACAATACTAGGAATACTATTGCTAGACCATTAGCCCACTTGTATATGCAGGGCTCCTCTTCGTTCTTAACGAAGCCATGTATTTTGATTATTCTATCAAATCATATGTTTCAGCTCCGAGATGCTTGCTTCAGTCCATAAATAGACCTCTGAAGCTTACACACCTTAGACTCATCTATGGACGTGAAACCTTCAGGTTGTATCATATACATCTCTTCATCCAGCTCTCCGTTCAGAAAAGCTGTTTTCACATCCATCTACCAGATTTTATAGTCCAGATGGATAGCTATGGCAAGCATAATTCGAATGGATTTAAGCATTTCCATAGGAGAGAACGTCTCATCATAGTCAATACCATATCATTGATAATATCCCTTGGCAACCAGACGGGCTTTATAGGTCTCCACCTTTCTGTCTATGCCTCTTTTTCTTTTATAGACCCACTTACACTCTATGGGTTTTATCCCTTCGGGTGGGTCAACCAATGTCCATACATCATTGACCTTCATGGATTCCATGTCGAATTTCATGACCTTAATCCATTTCTCAGAGTCGGATCTCTACATTGCATCCATATAGGTGATTGGGTCTTGATCATTCTCATCGAGTTCGATAAGATCCCCATTCTAGATCAAAAAATCATAGTATCTATTGGATTGATGTGGTACTCTACCAGATCACCTTAAGGATGCTTCTATAATGGATTCTGGGTCTGATCTAATCATATCCAGCTCAGGTTCAATAACTTATATCCATTCTTCCACCTATCATACTTCATCAAGTTCGATCTTGGAGGCATTAGTTCCATCACCAAGAAACTCCTTTTCTAAAAAGACTATCTTAAGATTGACAAACACTTTTTGCTTATCAGCAAGGTAGAAGTAGTATCCTTTGATTTTTTTTGGATAACCTATAAAACTACACTTATCAGACCTAGGTTCAAGCTTGTTTGTCATCAAATGTTTGACATAAGTCAGACACCCCCAAACCCTAAGGTATGAAAGCATTGGCTTATGCCCTATCCATATTTCATATGGTGTTTTATTAATAGATTTACTCAAAATCCTATTTAAAATGTAACAGCTGACTCGAGCACATATTCCCATAGGAAGATCGAAAACCAGCAAATTCCATCATGGATCGAACCATATCCAATAGGATCTGATTTCTCCTTTCAGACACACCATTATATTATAGTGTTCTATGAGGGGTCCATTAGGAGAGAATTCCATTTTCTTCAAGATATGTCAGAAACTCATTGGAAAGATACTCACCCCCTCGATCAGATTGAAGAGTTTTAATACTCTTTTCAGTTTGCTTTTCTACCTCATTTTAAAATAGTTTGACTATTTCAAATAACTCCGACTTATGCTTCATTAAATAGACATACCCAGACCTTGATAGATCATTTATGAAGGTTATGAAGTAGAAATATCCATCTCTGGTACTTGAGCTCATGGGTCCACATACATTCGAATGTACTAAACTCAAGAGTTCAGTGGCTAGTTCATCTTTTTAAATAAAAGGTGACTTGGTCATCTTACTAAGAAGATAGGACTCACAGATCGGATGTGACTCATAATCACTAACCTCAAGAATTTCTTCTTGAGCTAACCTATTAATTCTTTTCTTGCTAATATGACCTAGCCTATAGTGCCAAAGGTAGACATCAAACACATCACTAATTTTAGGGCATTTATTAGAGGATTGAACCACGTTGACAGACATAGAAAGTAAATAAATTTCATTATTCAATTGTCCAATCAAAATTGTAACACCATTCAAAATGACATTACAAAATTTTTCTTTAATTGATATTTTAAAACCATTCATGGCCAAAAGGCCTATAGAAAGGACATTAAATATGAAAGTTGGACAATAATGACATTCATTAAGAATAACTTTATTTGAATTGATTACAAGATTCATGATTTCTAAAGCTAGAATTGGAACTTATCTTCCATCTCCAACGTTCAGGAACCTCTCACCTTGATCAAATCTCCTACTGACCTACAAGCCCTGTATAGAATTACAAATATGATAAGAGCTTCTAGTATCTAATACCTAGGCATTAGAATCGAATAAGAAAAAATTGCAAGATGTTATCATATAAGTACCTTGCTAAGCAACCACTTGCTTCTTCCTCGGCCTATTTGGATCCAGGGAGGCAATGTATAGAGGACAGTTCCTCTTTCAGTGCCCCTGCTTCTTATAGAAGAAGCACTTTGCCTGGCTCTAGTCAGGCTTGCACTTTTTGGTCTGATCCTGTGTAGTCGTCCCAACATGCGGCCGCACCTTTTTGTTCTTCTTTCCTTTCTTAAAGGGTCGACGATCAAAAGAAGATCCTCCTACTACATTCACCATCTCCTTATGAAGTTGGTGATCCTTCTTAAAATTCTATAGCAACCCAAATAAGCCGTGGTAGTTCACTGCAGGCTTTGTCATTCTAAAATGAGTTAGGAAGGGGAGGAAAGACTTGGGCAAGAAATTAAGGATCGCATCCTTATCGAGTTGCTCATGTAGGAGAAAGCCTAGCTTGCTAAGGTGCTCAATCATCTCGATCATGTATAATACTTGATCGATGACTGAGGTTCCATCCCTCATCTGAGTGTTGAAAATGGCACAACTTATTTTGTGCCTTTCAACATCGTCTAGCATGCCAAAGGAGTCATTCAACATTTGAAGCATCTCCTATGGCTGGGCATTTTCAAACCTGTGGCTAAACTCATCATTCATTGCCATCAATAATATACATCGAATGATGGTGCGATCATTGAACCATTTTAGATAAGTGTCTCAGACCGCTCCCCTAGCATTTGGGACTGACTCCTCAGGTGCTGGATCCGTTACCACATAAAGGATATGCTCATACTCCAAAATGATTTTAAACTTATGCTACTAGCTATCGTAGTTAGGTCCCATTAATTTATCATGGTCTAATAATGATCAGAGCGATAGGTTAGTGGCCATGTTTGCACAAAAAGGAAAATCAAACCTAATTAGTATATGAATTATTAATCTTAAAGACCTGGACTTTAGTCTAAAGGTCCTTCCACTATTTTATACAAATTGGTAGCCTCTATCTCCAATTTGAGAAATTATTTTAATTTCTTAGTGGGTACTAGAATCCACATAGACTACACATGAGCCCAACTTTGGTTGGTCAACCCATGTGCACCTATGGGTAGATTCAAAATTAATTATTTCTCTAAACAACTTCTAGTAATCTTGATTTTGCCCCATAGACCTAATCAGTAGGCTTTGGCCTCCACTGAAAAGGTTCGGTTAGGTCCAACCATTAACATGACTATATTTGGTCTTATCTTACCAATAAATGATCAGATCCGACTTTGATCGACCAACCTAACCACCATCAGAAAGACTTAACCAAATTATCATTTTATGAATGATAATTTCATTAGTCAATAATCATCAGGCCTTTGGGCCTCCAATGATCATTATATTAATGAACCCATTATCATTCAATTTAATGGGAGGCTATGATTTAGTTATCTATATAACTATTTTATTTTTAAGGACCTAATAATTTTAGAGAATTTAGTTAATTAATTTAAAAAAATTCAGTGAGCTAATTTCGATCCTCCCACTAACTTCACCAAGTCAGAAAAAGGATCTAATCTAAGCAGGCAATATGAACACCTAGATCAGTTAGACTGATTTACCTAATAGACATGGGTGAATCCGAATCACCAAGTGATCTAATCAAAATCTAACTCATCAGGATGGTCAAGTAAGTGAGATTAGTGGAAGCAATATGCCACTAACTCGTTAAAGACTGAATCAGTGCAAGTAGCTTCCAACTAAAAACCACTAGTCAAACTACCAAACTTACCTTAGACACCATCCAGTTCATTAGTTTTAATTTGACCAACCTAGTAATTTTAGATTCGACTGTGTAGCCTTGAATCAAGTCCATTTGATCCTTATTAAAGGCATGAACTTGACCAACTACAACGAATGTAATTGAGTCTATAGAGTCCTTGACCTAAACTAAATTAATATTTAATTAGATTGGATCAATTACTCTAAATTAGTCCATCTTTCAACTAACTTTAGGTCTAACCTAATTTATGGACCTAATTCAGCTAACCCAATAATCCACAAGTTTATGATTAATGACTTAGAGTCTTAATTCACAATTCTAGACACTAAATTATTATACTTAATTTTTAATTAAGTTTATGGGCTAAGGATTAGGGTTCGGCATTTTAAAAATATTTTTTAATTTTGAAAGATTGTTTACAACTTAGCATTATTCACTAATTTAGTCGACTCATTAAATCATCTCAATTCATAAACAATATTAGTTATAGGGTTTAATCTGAAACTACGTACACTATATAATCATGAAATCATGAATCAAACTTTATCTAATTATGCATTCATGATCATAAATCAGATTAAAATCTAATATAACTTGATCATAAAAATATTAGATCAAATCTAGTAATTTTATGATTAACGATATAGATCAACAACGTACTAGGATAACCTTTTCACTGTAAGGGGTAAACTCTACAATAGGACAACCTGCAGTCCATGCAATCTAAATTTTAATTTTTTAGATCTAATTACTCAAATTATTAGATTAATATTTAGATTAAATCTAAATTATTAATCTAAATATACAAGCATATCATATTTAAGGAACCTTGCTCTGATACTAATTGAAGGAAATAGTGCAGGGTTTGCTAAGCTATTTTCAAAATTTTTGAAAATAGCAAAGAAGTAGCAAAAATAATTAATCTAATTAATTATCTACTAATCATATCAGATTATTTAACCCTACACATTATGATCTAAATATAATATGCATCCATACATCAATAGATCTGAAAATAAAACTATGTAGTGAACTATTTACTACATCTACATGTTCAGAATACAATACCTTTTTGTGGCTTGTTGATCACCATGATCTGATCATCATCAAGGAGTTTCACTAATTACAATACAGCCACACAAGTGTCTAGCCTCCATGGATCATCCATATGAGGCTCCTGATCCTGATCGGCTCCCACACGAGTGCTAGCTCGACACTAGAGTCTTTCAGGGGCTATTTTGATTGAACACCTTCGATCCTTATCTATGGGCTTCACAGATGCTTTGAGTCACTAGTAGACATAGTAGAGAGGTAGAGGAGGTTCTCCACAAAGTTTCATGGGCTTTCGACACTCGTAGCTCATGAAATGGATTCCCGAATCCTAGGTCAAACCACTAGATCAAATGCACCTTGAAACCTTACGCTAGCCTTTCTCTGGTTTTTCTCCTCATGGGATTTTTTAAAACTTTTTCTCATGCACCAAGAGGCTCATGGAAGTCCTCTCTCAATCTTAGATCTATCCTCTCATGTCCCAAAAATTCCTCCTATTTATTTGCACAAAAGAGAGTAGACACCGCGTGGAGAGAAAGCTCGAGTTGGTTGTTAGGCCAAATTCAAACTCATTTTGAATTCAACCTTCAAACCACCTAATCCCATCCACATAGGGACGTGAGAAAGGATGGGCGACAACCTCTTTTGTGTGGAAAGGAATCATGAGAAACCTTTTCTCGTGTAGCCAAAGTGTCACACAAGAGAAGGGTGGCGCATGGATAAGGTAGAGGTTGTTTTTTATCCAAATTTGAATCTCATTTAAATCAAAACAAATAACAACCAAACCTTATTCATTTAGAATGTGGGAGACCTGGTCAAAAGATCTTTTGTGCATGAGAAATAAGTCATCAGAGATTTAGATTAAATTTTTAAGTAGGCATGGGTTAAATGGTGCAGGGAAAGAAGACTAGTCAAACTAGTCTTTGAAATTCAAACTTGAACCAATTGAACCAACCAATTCAAAATAGGTTAGGCCCAATTAAACTAATTTAAACCCAATACATTTAGGGTTAATTAGGCTCAATTAAATTCCAATAAAATTAGAAATTGATCAAGCCCAATTTCTGATCAAATCAAGGTTCAAACCTCCTCGGCAATTAAGTTAACCAACGACCTAATCGGGTCGGACCCAACTGAAACCAATTCAATTGGACTTGGACCAAAAATAATTACTCAATCAAATTGAGTTAATTAGTGATCAAATCATTAATAATACATCTCATAAAATCAAAGTATAAATCTAGTGGATGTTCAGACAACAGAGTCCCATCAAAATAAAACTCTTGATCAAAGAATCCCAAACTAGTGGAACTCTTGATCCTGAAGTCCGAAACAAGTGAAACTCATGATTGTGGAGTCCCAACTCTCAATCACAAAGTTTTAGACATGTAGGACTCAGAGTCTCAGAGCTATGAGATTCTTGATCAAAGAGTTTCAGTCCAGTGGGACTCTTGATCATGAGTTCTAGTCGAGTGGGACTCTTCACCAGCCATCAGATCAGGTTGGAATCTCTAGTTTGTGTGACTCTACAAATCCAAACCTAAGCCGGTAGCATAGAAATCAATTTCTATACTAATCAAAGTGACCATCTAGTAATGGTACCCGATGTTCGGATAGGTCGAATAATGACAATCGCAACATTTAGAACCTACACGAATATGATTACCGTATAATTCATTGCTATGACCTCTATGTAATAGATGACTCAGGGTTAAACTATCAATCTTAGAAAATACATTCATGTCGTGTCTCAAAGTAATTAGTCCCATGACTCCTCAGTAAGACTATCCTGATCAAGGTTTTGCTAAATTGAAACATAATTGAACACAACTCCTAAAATTAGGAGTGGTCAATCCCATCTTGATACATGCACTGACTCCATATGAACTCGACTGTGTTCAGAAACCTTCCATCATTGAATTAAAAATTCAGATAGTCTGACACCAAAATACAGTGAGTTGCTTGAAAGTCACCGTGGTGATCTTAGGTCAGAGGAACATTTATACCTATATTCCATCGGAGCTAATCTTGATAGGAGAAAAGCCTCAGAGTTGGTCACGTTCAATGCAGATGTACCCATACATCTCACTTGCATGCCATATCAATGTCTCAATACTCTTTGGTAATAAGGACAACCAACCTATGTAGCACACAATGACCTATACTTGATAAACATTATCATCCTAAGTAACAACGTATCATTTGGTCGTAAACTATTTAAGGACTAAATGACAAATCCTCCTTTGCTGAATCTAGATAATCCTAAGAACTTCATCACAACACAGAAGTTCATTAGAAGATAACAAAATTTATGATGAAAAATATAAAAATAATTTTTATTAACTTATAATTTATATACAATTATAAATATATGGCCTAACTATTAACAGACTGATGATTGGCTTTAGGATACATTCCCAATACCTTGTTGGATAATCTATGATAAGAGCACGATATTGTCGTTAAGATACCATATTTATCAGTTTAAATTTAACTTTTTAAATTAATTAAAAGTTATGAAGAGAGTAGTGAGTTGGGTCGAATCCACAGAGAGGCAATGATTTAATTCTAAAATCTTTAAATTTTTTTATTTATTTTATTTTATTATTTTTTTAAAAAAAAGAAAAGAAGGATTTTTGAAAAAAAATCAAAGTTGGAAAATAGATTTATAAATAAAAGTAGAATTTAAATTATGCAAAAATAAACTTGGTACTAAGATCTACTATTTAGATCTTAGCAGCTACTTGCAATAAAATTAAAGAGCAGTAAAGAATAATTAATTTAAAGATCTAGAATTGAAAAGAGCAATAAAACTTTCTTTATTAAAATTAAAATTTAAATTCAAAATTTAAATATAAGAGATTAAAAAAAGAAAAAAGAAAAAAAAAAACTAGAAGAAGATCGCAGATCAGCATAGGCATGGAAATGGCATAGAAGTTGGCTCTTCTTCTTAGCATTGTAGCTTTGAAGCAACCTTCAACCCTGAGCTTGGCTTCCACCTTGTACCTTGACTTTTCTCTCACCAAATCTATCAATTTCTAGAGGTTTGGGATCCTTTTTATAGATATTAGAAGGCTGGAGAGTTTTTCTGTAGGCAATGTAGGACTAAGAAGATCTTTGATTATCAAAATATGGAGAAATCCAAGTAAAAATTGAATTAAAAGGAGTCCTAGATGAATTCTATTGCTTTAGATGAAATCTGGCCATTAGATATGGATCAAACGGTTCAAAAATGCCAAAATCGGATGCGTATCACCCTAGATCTGGTTAGATTAAATTCTGACCATTGATCGCATGTTGATGGAGAAAATCTGATTACTGATCATGCGTTGGGAGTCTTGATCACCGTCGAAAGCTCTCTCCATCGTCGGATCATCCCTTGGATCGAGCGCTGCCGTTGGATGGCGATCCGCGTGAAGCTGATTTTGAATCAAATTTAATTTTAAACCTCCATTGTTCGATCTTGACCGCAAGCTACTATAGCCATCCAATTGTGCAATTACTATTCCCATGGACCGCATGGACTGGCTGCATCGTACACCACAATGAATCAGCACCTTTTGTCATCGAGTGAAAAGTCCAAAATGCCCTATGAGCCATGATAGATTTTTTGTAAACCCTTTAAGGATCTAGGTCCACCACGTGTTGCTCCATGATTTACTAGTTTCTACTGAGTTGGCGGTCCACGTCTGGATCGTGGACCGGCTGATGGCTTCCATGGCTGAGTCGGCTAGCATGGCTGGCTTGGCACGTTGGCTTTGTCAGCTTGACTTGGCATGTTTGGACGCGCTGGCTGATATAGCGCGGCAGCTTGAGCCGGCTGAGCCGTATGTTATTTTTCATTTAATTTTTATTTATTTTACTTTTTTAGAAATTCATATCTTTTTCATTTTAGCTCCATTTTGCATGAAACTTATTTTGTTATGATAAAAAAAAAAGCTCTTTTCATTGATAATAAAATTTTATTTTTATTTTTTATTATTTTTTAATTAATTTTTTAATTAATAAAAATATTAATTTTTAAAAATATATATAAATTGATCATTAATTTTTAAAAATTAATATAAATTAATTGATAAATTAATATTTTTATTGGTAAATTTATGGTACTTACCACATCTCCTAACTTAAGCTTTGCTCATCCTCGAGTAAAGAAAGAATTTAGTTTAGATTAATTACCATGTTTCATTGAGATCCTTCTTCACAAGAATAGATCTAGAATTTAAGATCAAAAGTTTAGATAGTATCACAAACTAAGTATTGAGTTTCAAAAGCAAATTTCATGGCAGATTAATCAAAAACTTTTTTAGAGTTCATCTAAAGATTTTTAGCACTTGGTTTCATGATTACTAACTTAGCATTTAGGTGTTAATTCAAAGGACAAACGAATCTTCTTTTATCACCTATTTTGATTAATTTTGTATATACTCCTAAGTTAAGTGCATGAATTAAGGTAGCTTTCACACTACTTTTTTTTTTCTTTTTTTTCTTTTTTTTTTTGAAAAGAATAATTATGCTGAGCATCCTGACCTTCCCTTCACTGTTTGATGTAAACTTCCACACTTGACTTAGGTGCAGAGATTCAGTTACTAAGTTTAGGATAATCCACATATACTCTATATTTTACACTTTTTATCTTAAGCAGGTAGCTCTTTCCTTAAATTTAATTTTTTTTAATTGAGTTAAATATAAACTACTAATTTTTAATGATAATTGAATCCTCAATTAGTCTTATAATCAACATCTACTTTACTTCATTAGTGTGCATGTGCAATTAGAAGTGCTGTTAGCTTTTAAATGACCTAAGTAGGCTGCTAATGGTCTGACCAAGTAATCTACTTCTTAACTCGCTATCATTATGAGCTAATACTTTCTAACTTTATTACTTTTTCTAGTTTATTCTACTTAAAATTCTCTTTCCTGAAATATGGTTTAAAAAAAATTTTCAAAATAGTTTTAAAATTTAATTTTTTTTTAAATTTTTTTTCTTACCCTCCAACTTAATTGACATTATCCTCAATGGAGTGTAAATTATGTTTATTCATTTAGCATGGGTCTTGAAGCTTTTGATCCTTCTCCAGCTTAGCCTAAAAAGAAAATAAATTAAAAAAATAAATTAGATTTAAAAAATATTGGGTTGCCTCCCAATAATCGCTAAGTTTATTATCTTCAGCCAGACATAATGCAGTTTAATTCATTATGGTTCTATGAATTGTACTTGATCAATGTTTTGATTTAATGATATCCCTTCGATATATGGTTTAAGCCTTTGACCATTTACCTTAAAGAAATTTTTAGTCCTAGGATCATAGAGTTTGATTGCACAATGTGGGAATACGTGATTAACTATGTAAGGTCCATCCCATCTAGATTTTAATTTTTTAGAAAATAATCAAAGCCTTGAGTTAAATAACCAGACTTATTGATTTGGTTCAAAAGTTTCCCTTGAAATATGTTTATCATGGAAGGCTTTCATTTTCTCCTTATAGATTTTTGAATTTTCATAAGCTTCTTGCCTTAGTTCATCTAATTCACTCAATTATAACATCCAAATGAAATCAGCTTGGTTTAAATTAAAATTTAATTATCTTATTGTCCAATATGGTTTATGTTCAAGTTCTACTGAAAGGTGACATGCTTTTCCATAGATTAATCTATAGGGAGACATTCCAATAAGGGTTTTATAAGCTATCCTATAGGCCCATAATGCATCATCTAATCGATCTGACCAATCTTTTCGATCAGGCCTAATAGTCTTTTGTAAGATATTCTTAATTTCTCTATTAGATACTTCTACCTGGCCACTTGTTTGTGGATGGTATGGTGTAGCTATCTTATGTGTCACCCCATATTTTCGTAATAAAGTTCGAAATTGGTGGTTTGTAAAATGGGTACCTCCATCGCTAATGATAGCACGTGAAAATCCGAACCTAGAAAAGATATTCTTCTGAACAAATTTTAAGACTACTTTATGATCATTGGTTCATGTTGCTATTGCTTCAATCCATTTAGAAACATAATCGACAGCTACCAAAATATATTCAAATCCATTGGAAGGTGGAAAAGGTCCCATAAAATCAATTCCCCATACATCAAAAATTTCTACTACTAAGATGGGGTTTAATGGCATCATGTCTTTCTTTGAAATATTCCCTAAGGCTTGACACTTAAGACACTCCTGACTAAAAGTATGGGCATCCTTAAATAATGTTGGCCAATAAAAACCACTCTGTAATACTTTGGCCATAGTTTTTCATCCAGAAAAATATCCTCCGCAAGCAAGGGTATGACAGAATTGTAAGATACTCAATTGTTTAGATTTAGGAACACATCTACGAATGATTTGATCAGCATAAATTCTAAAAAGCTCAGGATCTTCCCAAAAATAATATTTGATTTGAGCAAAGAATCGATCCTTCTCATTCTTAGACCAGCCATCAAGAATTTGTCCTACGACTAAGTAATTGACAATATCTGCAAACCAAGGGGCCTTTGTATGTGAAACTGTTAACAATTGTTCATCTGAAAAAGATTCTCTGATTGATACAGGTTCACTATCTTTAACTAGGATCCTAGATAGATGGTCTGCTACAATATTTTTAGATCCCTTCTTATCTCGAATTTCAATATCAAATTCTTGTAGCAGTAAGATCCATCTAATTAATCATGGTTTAGCATCTTTCTTTGAGAGCAGGTATCTCAAGGCTGAATGATCCGAGTAAATTATGATTTTTGATCCTAATAGATATGATCTAAATTTTTCTAGGGCAAACACAATGGCTAGCAACTCTTTTTCAGTGGTGGTATAATTCATTTGTGCTTCATTCAGAGTTCTACTGGCATAATAGATCACTACAGGATATTTGTTTACCCTTTGGCCCAGGACAGCTCCTATGGCAAAGTCTGAGGCATCGCACATAATTTCAAAAGGTAGTGACCAGTTAGGAGGTTGTATGATTGGAGCTTTGGTCACAGCTTCTCTTAAGATTTCATAAGCTTTAAGATAATTTTCATCAAAGTTAAAAGAAACATCCTTAGTGAGCAGATTACACAAAGGACGAGAAATTTTAGAGAAGTCTTTGATGAAGCGATACGATAGAATCCTACATGGCCAAGAAAAGATCGAATTTGTTTGACAGAAGTGGGAGGAGGAAAGTTTAGAAATTAGTTCAACTTTAGCTTTATCTACCTCAATCCCTTTCTTAGATACTATATGTCCTAAAACGATCCCCTCTTGAACCATGAAGTGGCTCTTTTCCCAGCTTAACACTAGATTAGCCTCAATACATCATTTTAATATTTTCTTCAAATTATTGAGGCAACTCTCAAAAGATTCTCCAAAGACTGAAAAGTCATCCATGAATATTTCTAAGAAATCTCCTATCATGTCTGAAAATATTGACATCATGCACCTTTGAAAAGTCGCAGGTGCATTACATAATCCGAATGGCATTCTATGGAAAGCAAAGGTTCCATAGGGACATGTAAAGGTGGTCTTTTCCTGATCTCCTAGGTAGATTGCTACCTGATTGTATCCTGAGTATCCATCTAAAAAGCAAAAGTATTGTTGGCCTGCTAGTCTTTCTAGGATTTGATCAATAAAGGATAAGGAAAAGTGATATTTTTGGATGGTTGTATTGAGTTTTCTATAATCTATACAGACACGCCATCCAGTGGAAAGTCATGTTGGTACTAAGTCTCCATGCTCAGTGCGGATAATCATGAGTTTAGATTTCTTTGGAACAACTTGTGTGGGACTCACCCAATGGCTGTCAAAGATAGGATAAATAATTCTAGCATCTAACCATTTAATTACCTCTTTCTTGACTACTTCTTGCATGTTAGGGTTAAGCTGTCTTTGCATCTTTCGAGTTGATTTGGCATTATCTTTTGTATAGATAGGGTGCATGCATACTGATGGACTAGTTTTTTTTAAATCAATGACGGTCCAACCTATGGCCTCCTTATATGTTTTCAGAATATTTACCAATTAATTTTTTTGTTCAATAGTTAAGTTGGAAGCAATTATTATCGATAGGATTTTCTTTGATCCTAAAAATACATACTTAAGTGATTCAGGTAAAGGTTTTAGTTCAAGTTGTGGTGGGGCCTGAATTGAAGGACGTAATGGTTCAATTTTTTGCTCGGATAAGGGCTCAACTTTCACTGACCAAGGTAATGAATGTGATGGTTGAGGTGAATTAAGCAAGGCATTCACTTCCTGGGTTTGAGTTTCTTTAGTGGGTTCATCATCTTGTAGTAAATCTAGGGAGGAATTAGATTCAACTATTTCATCTACCTAATTGATTACAAAATAGTCTTCCTCCTCTTGAGTGTACTTTGGGGTATTAGAAACATTAATTCTTACATTTTGATTTCTAAAAGAAATGTCCATAGCTCATGTCTTACAGTTGATATTGGCATTGGCAGTCACTAAGAATGGATGTCCTAAAATTATGGGATTCTGGTTCAGCTCTTAGGATGGTTCCATGTCAAGTATGAGGAAGTCTACTAAAAAATAAAATTTGTCTACTCTAACTAGAATATCCTTAATCAAACCACGTGGTGTTTTTATAGATCTATCAGCTAATTACAAAATAATTGATGTGGGTTTTAGTTCTCCAAACCCAAATTTTTCATAAATCAAGGTTGGAAGTAGGTTCACACTAGCTCCTAAGTCTTGTAATGCTCGGTTAAAGGTCATGCCTCCTATAACACATGAAATTAAGGGAGCACCAGAGTCTTTCATCTTTTGAGGTATTGGATTTAACAAGACCGCACTTACATCCTCAGATAGCATAACTCTTTTAGTGGTTCGTGGCTCATGCTTTTGGGTGTAGGTTCTTTAAGAAATTTAGCATAGGCTGGGACATGCTGAATTGCATTGAGGGGGGATAAATTAATATGAATTTGTTTAAATAGTTCCATTAGCTTCTTGTTGCGTGCTTCTTGCTTTTTACAGGAAGAGCCTGCTTCTAAGGTTGAAGGGAACGGGGCTTTGGGTTTATATATCTTGGCTAATTCATCTATTCTCTTCTTTTCTTTATCTATCTTATCGATGTCAGTACCAGTTCTAAGCTTAGGTTCTTCTATATGATTAGTTTTAGTACTAACCTCTTCTTCAAATTTTTCATCTTGGCTAACATCGGTATTAGCCTCTATCACCTGGTCTTTGTATGGGTCCTTAAGAATCCTATCACTTCTAAGCTTAGATATTGCTTTGGCATTTTCTAATTGGGGATTCCTAGGTGGAATGTTAGATGAATGAGTAAATCCAGGTGGTTGATAGATATTGGATAGATTATTTTTAGGATTTGTAATTGGTTGGCTTGGTAATTGGCCTGGTTCTCTCCTCATGCTAGACTCAGCTAATTATCCTATTTGAGCTTCTAGCCTGGTGATTGATTGTTGTTGGATCAAAATTGATTGTTGTTGGCTTAGAATCAATTATTGAAGTTGATTGAATTTATTGTCAGCTAGATTGGTCTATTGAGAAGGTGGGTATGAGGGTTGATTATAATGTAGTGGTTGAGAAGATTGACTAGGTTGACCTTTATTATAGGCATAGTTCTGGTACTGGGGCCTATTTTGATAATTTTGGACTAGTGGGATTTGGATCTGAGCTTGAGTCTGTTATGGTTTCCAAGAGAAATTAGGGTGGTTTCTCCAACTAGGGTTATATAAATTTGAATATGGGTCATTAAGTGGTTTGGAGTAACCTTGAGTAGCTTGGACTTATTCTTGGATAAGAGGTGGTAATTGTGCAGCCGTGGGACATTCACTTACATGATGTGTTGGGCTAGCACAAATAGAGCAAATCTCCTGATAATTAGAAGTTGGTGTGTATTGTGCAGGAGATTGTTGACCTAGGTTTAGAAATTGATCTAATTTCTGGGCAATAAGATTGACTTTATCTAATTTTTGTGCTATTATGTTCAAGTCTACCTTAGAATTAAGTTCTGGAGTTTTGATCTCATAAATTCCTGTCCATTTTTGTTGAGAAATTAATCTTTCATAAGAGGATAATAAAGCATGGTTAATAGAGTTTTCACTTAATATTTCAAACAAGGTATAAGCTTCATCCTCACTTTTGCTCATGAATGCATCTCCATAGGATGCATCAACCATCTGCTTATATTGATCTCCTAAATAGAAAGCTTGTATAATTTTCCACTTAGATAGACCATGGTGTGGGCATTTTCTAAGAAGTTCCTTAAGTCTGTTCCATGATTCGTGAATTTGTTTTCCTAGAAGCTGAGCAAATCCCGTGATGGCTCACCTCATGGTATTGGTTTGTCCTATGGAATAAAATTTCTTAAGAAATTCATGTTGCATCTCTGCCCATGTTTGAATTGTTCTTCCTAATGTGCCAAGCCAATACTTGGCTTTGTCTTTTAATGAGAAAGAGAACAAGGTCAGTCTAAGGGCATCATCAAAGAAATTCTGAATTTTTATCATAGAGCAGATTTCTAAGAATTCATCCAGATGTTTGTAAGGGTCTTCATTGGTGTTTCCATAAAAAGATGGGAGCATCTGGATTATGGTCAACTTGATCTCATAGTGGCTCGCAGGGATATTAGGTAAGTGGATGCAAGTCGATGGGTTGTAGGTGGAAGGAATAAAGTATTTCTTCATCTGTCTAGGTGGTTCTTCACGATTTTCAGCTATTTGATTATCTAGTCTTATATGAATTAGTCTTTCAATTTTAGGATTTAGTTTAACTAGGTCAGGTAAAAGCGATCTTCTACCATGCATGTACCAGTGCAACCCAATATATGGTTCAAGATATATATTTTTTATTTTTTCTATTTTATTATTATTATTATTATTTTAAGAAAAGAAGAGAGAAAGAAAGAAGAGGGTTCTAAAGAAAGATCCTAAGGAGTCTTAAATCTAGAGATGATAAAGAGAAGAATTAATTTGTTGTTTATGTTTGATGTTATTTAGCAAACAAGTTAGGCAATCAATCTTGACTAAGGGTTGTTTTAGGTCTAGATAGCTCCTAACTACCAAGATCACCTTTGAGCCCTCTAAGTAAGTGTAAGGTCGGTGGGAGTCCTCCCGTTGCTTGCCTTAGACACCAATCATGCTTGACCAGGTAAGCGAATGAAACCAATCAAGTAACCATCTTCCTTTGGGCCTAGTCATCCCTGAACCACTTTCTTAGACATCACTTAAATTGATTAATCCTAACCCATTTCAACTCTAAGATTTTCTTGTTCTATTGAGCTTGAATATCCTTAAGGGTCGACGTCTAATTGATTTTAAGAGTTAAGATTTGGGTTAATGCAATATGAGGGTTGGTTGCTTGTGGGCCAAGGAAGGATGATCAAATTTCCACCTTATCTTGTTTAATGGGTTGTGCCCTTAAATTGATTCAATATGATATGCATATTTAGATTTTCAAGCAAGGGGTTCTATGCAATTAAACTAGATGCATATAATTAATTAAATTTTTGAACAGCTTACCTTGCCTCCAGCAATCACCAAAAATAAAATTGATATGATGGATGCTTTAAATAATTAGGATTTCTAATCTTGTGATGAGATTTTTAATTAGATTTAAGTAGGTAATTTTTAATTAATTTAAAAATAAAGTAAATATTAAAAATAAGAAAAGAGATTTAGGGTTTAGGAATGATCTCACCAAATAGGATTGAAAGTTTCGTTCGTGCCCTAATTTTCTTTGTTCTTTTCTCTCTTTTTTTCTATAAAATAAATAAGAAAAATAATTAGTAGGCAATAAAAAAATTAAAAAATAAGAAAATTTTAATTTTTATGCCTCTCTGGCAATGATGCCAAAAACTTGATAAGATGGCGATGTTATCGTTAAGACACCATATTTATCAATTTAAATTTAACTTTTTAAATTAATTAAAAGTTATGAAGAGAGTAGTGAGTTGGATCGAATCCATGGAGAGGCAATGATTTAATTCTAAAATCTTTAAATTTTTTTAATTTAATTTAATTTAATTTATTTTATTATTTATTTTTAAAAAAAAATTAAAGGATTTTTGAAAAGAATTAAAGTTAAAAAATAGATTTATAAATAAAAGTAGAATTTAAATTATGCAAAAATAAACTTGGTACTAAGATCTACTATTTAGATCTTAGCGGCTACTTGCAATAAAATTAAAGAGTAGTAAAGAATAATTAATTTAAAGAGCTAGAATTGAAAAGAGCAATAAAGCTTTCTTTATTAAAATTAAAACTCAAATTCAGAATTTAAATACAAGAGATTAAAAAAAGAAAAGAAAAAAGAAAACTAGAAGGAGATCGTAGATCAGCATAGGCATGGAGATGGCATAGAAGACTGGCTCTTCTTCTCAGCATTATAGCTTTGAAGCAACCTTCAACCCTGAGCTTGGCTTCTACCTTGTACCTTAGCTTTTCTCTCACCAGATCTATCAATTTTCAGAGGCCTGGGGTCCTTTTTATAGATGTTGGAAGGCTGGAGAGTTTTTCTATAGGCAATGTGGGACTAAGGAGGTTTTTGATCATCAAAATATGGAGAAATCTAAGTGAAAATCAGATTAAAAGGAGTTCTGAATGAATTCTATTGCTCTGGATGAAATCTGGCCATCAAATATGGATCAAATGGTCCAAAAAAAGCCAAAATTAGATAAGTATCGGCCTATATCAGGTTGGATTAAATTTTGACCGTTGATCGTGCATTGATAGAGAAAATTTGGTCGTCGATCGCGCATTGGGAGTCCTGATCACCGTCGGAAGCTCTCTCCACCATCGAATCATCCTCTAGATTGAGTGCTGCTATTGGATGGCGATCCATGTGAAGCTGATTTCGAATCAAATTTGGTTTTAAACCTCTACCATCCGATCTTGACCGCAAGCTACTGCAGCCGTCCGATCATGCAATTATTGTTCCCATGGACTGTGTGGATCGGCTGCATTGTACACCATAATGAATCAGCGCCGCCTATCACCGAGTGAAAAGTCCAAAATGTCCTATGAGCCATGAAAGATTTTCTATAAACCCTTTAAGGGTCTAGATCCAGCACGTGTCGCTCCATGATTCGCTGGTTTCTGCTGAGCTGGCGGTCCATGCCTGGATCATGGATCGGCTGATGACTTTCGTAGTTGAGTCGACTAGCATGGCTGGCTTAGCGTGCTGGCTTCATCGGCTTGGCTCGACGTGTTTGGACGTGCCGGCTGATATGGCACGGCAGCTTGAGCCGGCTGAGCTGTATGTTATTTTTCATTTAATTTTTATTGATTTTATTTTTTTAAAAATTTATATCTTCTTTGTTTTAGCTCTATTTTATGCGAAATTTATTTCATTATGATAAAAAAATAACCTCTTTTATTAATAATAAAATTTTATTTTTTAATTTTTATTATTTTTTAATTAATTTTTTAATTAATAAAAAATATTAATTTCTTAAAAATATATATAAATTAATCATTAATTATTAAAAATTAATATAAATTAATTTATAAATTAATATTTTTATTGGTGAATTTATGGTACTTATCAATTTGATTATCTTGCGATGATCCAGTTAGTTCTTGAGGTTTTGAAATGAGCCATGCATGCGTCTAGCCTCTACTAGTATCTACTTGGATAGGATCTGAACATCTTCTTCTCGTGAATTTTTTCTCTAAAGATTAGATCTAAATTTGATCTATAGATCCTTCAAAACTATTTTTAAAGGCAGCCCATCCATCTCACAAACACCGTCACGTAGATCCTGAATCTTATGCTAAAAATCTTGGACCTTCAACTCAGATTTATGTCTAACCTTTTAGGCATATAGAAGAGAGGGAGAGAGAGAATCAGAGGGGCATGGAAGATGAAAGGGGCAGCACTTATGTGTGGAAAGGAGATCACATCTTAAAGACCCTTTGGCACAAGGGTTCTTATAGAAAAATCCTGCACCATATAGGAGTCCTTTTTGATCAAATAACCATCTTATTTGATCTTTTGGGACTTTTGGAATTAATCTCCACATCAAACACCAGATCTTGATCTAGTTTTGATGCCAAAAAGCCATCAAAAAGGGGGTGGCATGTGTAGATAAGGAAGAGTCCATTGCGCCTAGGACTCTTCCCTCAAGAGTTTAATCTAAATTAAACTCTATCATAACTCAGTCTAGGGATCTCCATAAATCACAAAATTTGGCACATCCAAAGTACTGCTCGATCCCTATCACATATCTAAAAATTAGATCAAAAGAATTTCAAGAAAATTTTTTTAGAAGCATCTGATCAGGTAACCCTTAATTCTCTTAATTGGGTCAACTTTTGATCATAGTCTAATTGCACTAGGAATGGATTTAATTTCTACAATTAATCTAACTTGGACTAGTTCTAGTTAGATGAAAATAAATCCATTCAAGATATAAGAATAAGTCAAATCAAATTTAACTTGATTGTGATGAATTAGAAAGATTATAGAAGGAGAAAGCCAGGCTTAATCATGTGCTAGCACAACTATCTTGAACCTAATTTGATCTAATCCAAATCAATCAAATTGGGTTAGCTCAATTGATGACATCCAAATCCAAACCCTTGTTTGTGTGATCCAATTAGATTTAGTTTCATATGGTAATGAGATATGTCGTGATCACTATCATCAACATCATCGAAATACCTTTCGATGGATCAAAACTTTTTCGATTCACACAACTAGAATGATCAATCATCAAGATCATTCTAATTACTCTCAAAATCCACTAGTGACACCTAGCAATATATGATGGCATCCCATCAGAACTGAAAGCAAATCTCTCCATGCTACTACTTGTGTGATTAGGTTCTTCTATCTTGAGCCCCAACAGGATTAGGGTTAAGATGAACTCGTCAAACCAAATATTCATCATATGAATTAATCATTTGATTCGAGTTTAATGTGAAACCCTAATAGAAATTCTTTCTATCATCTTCACTCTGCCATGGTCATAGGCTTAAGGACTCAATCTCATGATTATCATAGTGCTACTCCTCATCTACCAAGGTAGATAGATCTTCTATTGGTGCAATCCAATTCCTACAATGAACATGCTATAGCCAATATACACCTCAGGATTCCAAATGGCTAGGAGATTGGGTTATGGTATAGTCAAACTATAACACTCTCAAGATGAATTATCGATGCATCTTAGATCAAAAAATCAAACACACCACTACAGCAGCGAGCCAGTCATCGACGAAAAGGTAAACTTTCTTATGATTGCTTGAGATGGTCACACTCAGTATCCTCATTCTCTAACGAGTACCTGTACTCTCATTTTGGTGTGTTCATACCATAGGCTCAAGATACATCTATCCTAAGAAAGCGATCGTACACCAACCTTTCAGATCGATCACCATTATCGTGATGATCCTATGATCGGGAGCAGTTTATGAGTTAATTATGAGAATTCATGTCTTAAATTTTTAACTCTTTAAAATATGAATTATCATTACCATTAACTCAATGGATGTATCACAGACACTTTAAATATACACTATAATAGAAAATAATTCTTTTATTAATTTATAGTCAAAAATATAAAATTATCCTTAGAAGTGTATTATAAGTATTTAGCCAATCTGACTTCTAAGGCATACATCTAACAATAGTTATTGATAACACACAAACTAATGAGTGGACAACTCTTTGTCCATTGCTATACTAAGCAAGATGCAGCTGGTTTGGTCTCTAAGTCCTATGGCTTCACCTAATAGTTATTGGCATGTTTCTTAGTTAAGTCAAACCCATCATACACCAGGATGTGCAAAGCCATCATTGGGACCCTCACCTAATAGTTATTGGGCCCAATCCCATCTCTATCCCGGGGCATCTAATGTCATAGAGTGATTGTACCTACCTAATGCAATCGAACCACTATGACCAGCTGAGAACGATCAACACTAGGTAGGCACCTGCATCTCTACAATGATGGAAGACCGCTAGACCTAATATTAGTTAAGGAGATTTAGGCTCAGGTCTCATCCTTAATTAGTCATATCAGATATGACTAATCTAGTAGCATGGGTTAGCTTGAATCATTAGCAATCTAAGTCAAGACTTAATCAACCATATTGGTCAGGTAAGTAAGATCGGTGGGAGGGTATGCCATTAACTCGATCTATACAAGTAGCTCTCAATTAAAGACCATAAGTTGAATTGCCAAACTTACCTTAGACACAAATCGGTCAATAAGCATTGATCAGGTCAGCTAATTAATTTAGACTTGAACCTGAAGGAAAATTTTGAATTTTTTGGGTCAAGTTCGTTCAGATCTGATTGGATCGAGAGGCATATTTTAAAAATTTTCTCTTAGATCCTAATTAGATCTGACACTTTTCAGATTTAATTTTATGATCTAATAAATAAAAAAATTAAATTAAATTAAAACTAAATGAATTTTACCTTAACTCTGGGTAATCCAATTACCTATTGATGATCCTACGGAAGCTCTGAGGTTCTGGATCTAGCCACGCAAGCGCCTGGCCTCTACCAATATCCACTCGGACTGGATCTAGAGATCTTCTCCTTCTCTTTCTTTTCTCCAAAAATTAGATCTGGATTTGATTTGGAGGATCTTCAAAATTTCTTTTGAAGATCAGCAGTCGTCCTTTGCAGCAGTGCAGCCTTCTTGCTTTTTCGTCGCCTTTTCTTGATCTGGATTCGCACCAACTGAAGGCCCAAAACTTTTTGGGCATGGAGAGGAGAGGGAGGGTCAGATGGTGGCATGGAGGAAGGAAGAGGGACAGCCTTGGGGCATAGGCTAAGAGGAACTTTATAAAAAGTTGGGCACAGACATGGTCTTATTTATAGACTCTGCTGTGCCATCCAAGTGCTCCTCTTCTTCCCAACCAATCACAACCCTTTGTGAAATCAGATCTAAATCTGATTGGTGGGAATAGAGTCCCTCTGG
This sequence comes from Cocos nucifera, assembly GCA_006176705.1. NCBI lineage: Eukaryota > Viridiplantae > Streptophyta > Magnoliopsida > Arecales > Arecaceae > Cocos > Cocos nucifera. The sequence goes on along the minus strand of QRFJ01002433.1, from coordinate 56,900 downwards.
ATTCCTCCTTAGATGGAGACCTAAGATTCAGTCAAAGTTGGTTCTTAAGATTGGAATCCAAAAAGTGTATAGGTGAGGGTCCAATCTAAATCCTATAGGGATGGCGTGCGCCCCCTTTCCTTGCCAGGTTCTAAAGAGGGGACAAGCCCCCACCAGCTCTCCAATAGGTGCATGACACATGGTCAAAGTCAATGTCAAAGGACCAGTCAAAGGTCAACTTTTGACCAAAGTCAAAGAACAAGAAATGGCAGGTGACCAAAAATGGTAGGTGTTGTCAAATTTATCTCAAAATAAGACAACCTTTTCTGACTTGGACAAGCTCCAGTCAGACCAGTATGAAGGCCTCTGATTGAGCACAAACTCCTTTGGCTCAGTCAGGACAACTTATTTATGATAGTAAAAGAAGAACGTTAGGTTCAATCGAGTGCTAGCACGATTTTCTTGAACCTAATTGAATCTCATTCAGATCAATTGAACTGGATCAGTTCAATTGATGATCACCAGATTCAAACCCTTATTTGTGTGACCCAGTTAGGTTCAGTTCTGTATGGTAATGGGATATGTCATGATCTCTATCATCGACATCATCGAAACTCCTTTCGATGGATCAGAACTCTTCTGATTCGAACAGCTAGAATGATCGATCATCTAAATCATTCTAATTGCTCCCAAAATCCACCAGTGACACCTAGCAGTATATGGTGGCAACCCATCAGAGCTGAATGCGAACCTCTTGGTGCAGCTACCTGTGTGATTAAGTTCTTCTATCTTGAGCCCCGATCAGATTAGGGTTAAGGTGAACTCGTCAAACCCTAGTCTCTGTCATATGATGTAATCATTCGATTCAAGTCCGATGTGAAAAATCTAAATAGAAACTCTTTCTATTATTTCACTCTGCCATGGCCATGGGCTTCTGGACTTGATTCTCATGATCATCATAGGGCTGCTCCTCTACCACCGAGGTAGATAGATTCCATCTTGATGCAATCCAGTTCCTACAATGAACATGCTATAGCCAACATACACCTCAGGATTCCGATATGGCTAGGAGACCGAGTAATGGTGTAGTCAAACTATAACACCCTCAAGGTGAACTGCCGATGCACCTCAGGTCAAAGAACCAGACACACTACTGCAGCATCGAGTCAGTCATTGACGAGAAGGTAGACTTCCTAATGACTACTCGAGGTGGTCACGCTCAGTGCCCTCGTTCTCTAACGAGTACCTGTACTCTCGCTCCTGGTGTCTCCACACCATAGACTCAAGACTCATCTACTAAAGAGAAGCGATTGTACACCAACCTTTCGGATCAATCACCATCCTCGTGATGATCCTATGGTCGGGAGCATTTTATGAGTTAATAATGATTATTCATGTCTTAAATTTTCAACTCTTGAAAATATGAATTATCATTACCATTAACTCAAAGGATGTATCACAGACACTAAATACACATATGTGATAGAAAATAACCCATTTTATTGATTTATAGTCAAAATTATAATTTTGCCCCTAGAAGTGTATTACAAGTGTCAGCCAATTCTGGCTTCTAGGGCACATATATCTAACAATCTCCCACTTGTCCTAAAGCCAATTGGCTACAAGTCTAAGTCCCATCTTCTCAAGGTGGGCTTCGATCTTCTGCTGGCCCAACGGCTTTGTAAGTGGGTCTGCCACATTATCTGCGGAGTTGACTCTCTTGACCTCGACGTAACCCTTCTCGAGGTAATCGCGGATGAGGTGGTATCGCCGCTCAATGTGCTTGGATTTCTGGTGAGACCTCGGCTCCTTAGCAAGGGCTATGGCGCCATTGTTGTCGCAGTATAGAGGAATGGCATCTGATGGCATTACTCCAATTTCTGCAGCAAACTTCTTGTACCAGAATGCTTCCTTCGCAGCCTCTGATGCAGCGATATATTCTGCTTCCATGGTGGAATCTGCTATCACTGTTTGCTTGGAACTCTTCCAGCTGACAGCACCACCATTGCACACAAACAGACTCCCAGATGTCGACTTTCGATCATCTATATCGGACATGAAATCCGAGTCTGTGTATCCCTGGACTTGGAGTTCTCCATTACCAAAGACCAACATCATATCCTTAGTTCTTCTCAAGTACTTAAGGATACATTTCACAGAAGTCCAGTGTTCTTCACCTGGATTTGACTGATATCTGCTTGTGACACTCACAGCATGGGCTATATCAGGTCGTGTACATAGCATGGCATACATGAGGCTCCCTATTGCAGAAGCATAAGGGATCTTGCTCATGCATTCTATTTCCTCAGGTGTGCTAGGGCACATCTTCTTGGAAAGATGAATACCATGTCTGAAGGGTATTAATCCCCTCTTAGAGTTTTCCATACTAAACCTCTTTAGTACTTCCTCTATGTACATCTTCTGTGAAAGTCCTAGCATCCTATTCGGTCTATCCCTATAGACCTTAATTCCTAGAATAAAGGATGCTTCACCTAGGTCTTTCATGGAGAATTCCTTGGACAACCACATTTTGACTATCGTCAACATGGGAATATCATTCCCAATAAGGAGGATGTCATCCACGTACAATACGAGGAAGACAACAGCGCTCCCACTGACCTTTTTGAAAACACATGGTTCCTCTTCATTTTTGATGAAACCAAAATTTTTGATCACATCATTGAAATGAGTGTTCCAGCTCCGAGATGCTTGCTTAAGTCCATATATGGACCTTTGCAGCTTGCAAACCTTGTGATCAGTATCACTGGATGTGAAACCTAGCGGCTGTTCCATATAGATATCTTCCTCAAGATATCCATTTAGAAATGCCATTTTCACGTCCATTTGCCATATTTCATAATCGAAATAGGCTGCAACGGCAAGCAATGTGCGGATGGATTTTAGCATAGCCACTGGGAAAAGGTATCCTGATAGTCAATGCCTTCGCGTTGACTATAACCTTTTGCCACTAGTCTAGCCTTGAATGTCTCCACATTCCCATCTGCACCAATCTTTCTCTTGAAGATCCATTTACACCCAATAGGTACTATACCTTCTGGTGGATCTACCAAGGTCCAGACTTGGTTTGAGTGCATCGAGTCAATTTCTGACTGCATTGCCTCTAGCCATTTCTCGGAGTCGATATCTGATATCGCCTCATTGTAGGTTTTGGGATCATCACCATGAGCACCATTACCTACGAGGAACATTTTTCTCTACTTCCTCTGAAATAATACCTAAGTATCTTCTCAGGGGATGGAAAACTCTTTCCGATCTACGAGGTGGAGGAGGTAGTGTTCTTATTGGCTCAACCTGATTTGGTTCCAATTGGTCCTTAGCTCGTTGTACTTGTGAGACTTTCTCATCAAGCTTAATCTGCTTTCCAATGCCGCTATCTTGAATAAACTATTTTTCAAGAAAGATGGCATGTCGACTCACAATCACATTGTGGTCTTCTGGAATGTAGAAATAGTATCCTAATGACTCTTTAGGATATCCTATGAATCGAGCTCTGAAGGACCTAAACTCTAACTTGTCCGCTTGTTGTCTTTTGACATGAGCCGGACAACCCCAAATTCTGAGATGACTCAGACTTGGTTTCTTACCATGCCATATCTCATACGGTGTGGTAGGAACGGTTTTAGAGGGAACCCTATTCAGTAGATAAATTGAAGTTAACAATGAGTGTCCCCAAAGAAAATCAGGAAGGTCTGTGAAGCTCATCATGGATCGAACCATATCCAATAGAGTCCGATTTCTCCATTCTGAAACCCCGTTGAGTTGAGGTGTTCCTGGTGGAGTCCATTGAGAGACTATGCCATTTTTTTTTTGAGATAGTCTAGGAATTTTCGGCTAAGGTATTCACCTCCTCGATCTGATCGAAGAACCTTAATGGGTTTTTCAGTTTGTTTTTCTACTTCATGTCTGAATTCTTTGAACTTTTCAAAAGCTTCAGACTTGTGTCTCATAAGATACACATACCCATACCTAGACAGATCATCGGTAAAGGTAATGAAGTAGACAAAATTGCCTCTAGCCGGCACATCAAATGGGCCGCACACATCAGTATGTACTAGGGCAAGGAGATCTGTGGCCCTCTCCCCATGTCCAACAAAAGGGAGTTTAGTCATTTTGCCTTGAAGACAAGATTCACAAGTTGGATATGACTCGGAAAGTCAATGGACTCAATAGCCCATTTTTCTCCAATTTGTTGATCCTATCTTCTGCTATATGACCTAATCTCAGGTGCCATAGATATCTATCATTTGGACTATCCCTAGGTCATTTTGTTTGGCATTCACGTTTTGCTCGATAGTTAGAAAATAGGTACATCAATATGTAGCTGATAAAGACCATTAATAAGGAAAACCATTTGCAATTTTATTTCTTTCATAAAGAATGTTACAATGGTCCTTAAAGAAGGTAATCACATAGCCTTCTAGTGCTAAGCATGAAACAGAAATCAAATTCCTGCTAGCTGCAGGCACATAATAACAGTCTTTCAAAACTAAGTCTAAACCAGATGGTAATCGAAGAGGGTATGTTCCCACGGCTACTGCAGCAACTCTTGCTCCATTACCGACATGCGTAGGATCATGTCTCCATCCCTCAGCCTCCTGCTATCCTCAAGACCCTGCATGGAAGTGCACAGATGAGCACTAGAACCAGAGTCAAGCACCCAACTGGATGCAGAAGAAACCGTAAGGTTAGACTCAATAACGAGCATACCTCCAGAAGGACCTTCCTTCTTGTTCTTCAGGGTGGCCAGGTAAGTAGGGCAGTTCCGCTTCCAATGGCGTCATCGCTGTTGCAATGGAAAATACTTTCCTTTGACATCGGCCTTTCTTCGGCTCTTTCTTTTCTTCTTCTTTCCTCCTTCCACCTTTTTGCTTTTTCACAGACTTCTTTTTCTTTCCATAAGACTTTCTTTTGGAAGAAGTCCATTCCATAGCAAGAACTGAGCCTTTAGAACCTTTCATAGAAAGCTCAGCGGTAACCAGCATATTCATTAATTCGGCCAAGGAATTTTGAAGTTTATGCATGTGGTAATTCATGATGAATTGCCCATATGCATCAGTCAAGGATTGCAGAATAATATCATTCTGCAGATCCAAGTCTAACTTCACACCGAGCTTCTCAAGCTCTTCCATGTCCTTGATCATTCATCAGACAGTGATCTTGGACTGACTGCCCATCACGCATCTTAGCCTTAAAAAGTCATTTCGTGACTTGATACTTGGCTGCGCGACTCTGTTCACCAAACATCTCCTGCAGGTGAGCCAACATTTGGCGAGCAGTCCCGATATCTTCATGTTGGCGCTGGAGCTCATCAGACATCGAGCCCAACATGTAATATCTGGCCTTATTATCTTCGTCTATCCATTTTTTCAGAGACGCTCTCTGTTCAAGTGGATGGACGGGCTGGTAAGGTGGGAGGGTCCTGGTCCAATACATGGGTTAACTTCTCGAAACCCAAAATAATTTTGTAGTTCCTGAGCCAATCTTTATAATTGGGTCCAGTCAGTCTATGTGTGTCCAGGATACGTGCCTAATGGGTTGGACGCAGACATTTTTCTATAGAGAGTCAAAGATTCTAGTTAGATACTGTAATTATGACTTGACCAATTTATTTAGGGATTTTATTTTTAAACAAATTAGCTCCCACTATTTTCTCGGATCCCTACACTCCCTCTGTAGAGATGCGAAAATCTCCATGATTAATGATTTCTAGTGGGTGGTGCGGTCTCACCAACTGACTCATCACCTCACCTAACAGTTATTGGTGATGGGTTAGCCAATGAGTGAACAACTCTTGTTCAATGATTCTCTAATCATGGTGCACCCAAACTTGGTCTCTAATTCATGAATCTCACCGTATCCGGAATATTGATCCACTCCTTAGTTAAGTCAGACCCACCATTTGCATAGACTGGATTTCCTAATTGAGTCTCTCACCGTATCCAAAATATTGAGCCCAACTCATCCTCCAGCCCATAGCATCCAATGCCTAATAGACATGGTTGCATCTTCCCGGTGCAACTGAGCCACTGTATCCAGCCGAGAACAATCAACCCCGGGAAGGGCCCGCACATCTACAATGGTGGAAGACCTCAGACTTAATCTTTTCTTAGGGAGAATTGATTCAGGTCTCATTAAACTAGACTTGTCATAGTCATAACAATTATGACTAACCTAGTGGCATGGGTTAGCTCGGATTATTGACCACCTCAGATCAGAACTGTGTCAACAGATATGGCCAGGTAAGTGAGACCGGTGGAAGGAATATGCCATTAACTCGTACAAGAATGCATTCAGGTCGAGTAGCTTCCAATTAAAAATCAGTCGGTCGTATGTGCCAAACTTACCTTAGACACCAAATTGTTGAGTCAGAACCAATTGGGTTAGCCTACAATCCAGACTCTAACCTCTGAGCCTAATTAGGTCTTGCTTGATCGTGACTCGATCTTGACCCAGACTTAATCCTATTAGGCTGGTCAATTTAAGCATTGTTGATCCCATCTAACCAACTCTTGATTCGGTTTGATCAACCGCTTAGACCTAATTGAGCTACCCAAGCCCGAACCCAGTATTATGAATATGTCTTAGATCTGAAATTCTCAATTTTAGACCTAATTAATATTTCCATAAATCTTAATTCTTAATTAAGTAGGGTTCATAAACAAAATATGCACAATAAATCCTAGGGTTTCAGGATCTAGGGTTTTGCAGAAAGTAAGTTTTGGGATTTCTGATTAAGGACGAACACGCAGCACCCCTACACATCATAAGAACACCCCATCGAATGGGAAGGAGAGGGCCTTTAAACCCTTCTTCGTTCTTATGACCGGACGGCCAAGAGGAACGCCTTAATCAGGAACATGCAATACTACAAAATAGTTTTAGATCTATATCATATATCTCATATACAAATTAGATCTAATCATGGCATATTTTGCATACATCTCATGTATCGAATCATGCATATTTTTCAGATCTAAATTATCTCATAATAATCTAAAAAATTAGATTTAAATTGATCTAATCAAAATAAATTCTAATCTAGATAATTATGTAGAACTATTCTACAACTAGTCTAGACATGCATCAATCATATCTCATATGATGTTTAAAATTAAATAATTTTTATTTGCTATTTTTTAGATGTTATTATAATATTATAATATCAAAAAATAGTAAATAAATAGATCTAAAAAAATTATAATTAATCAAAATAAAAATTATGAAAACAGACTATTCTATAGAACTATTCTATTCTAGAACTAGTCATGCATATTTTCTAATCTTAGATTAGAAATCAAATTTAATTTTAATTTTAATTTTTTTAATTTTAGATCTGATCACATCTCATGTGACATCTAAAATCACTTATTTTTTAATTAAAATAAATTTAAAATTAGATCTAAATACTTTTAGAACCTTGGCTCTGATACCAGTTGAAGGAAAATCCTGATTTTCTCGGTCCAGGTTCGTTCAGATCTGATCAGATCAAGAGATATATTTCAAAAATTTTTCTCTTTGATCCTAAATCAGATCGATATTTTCAGATCTGATTCTTATTATTTTAATAAATAAAATAAAATTAAAATAAATTAAATCAAATTTAATTTACCTTGATTTGGGTAATCCTATTACCCGTTGATGATCCTGTAAGCAGCGGAAGGTTCTGGATCTAGCCACGCAAGTGCCTGGCCTCTACCGGTATCCACTCAGGACTGGATCTAGAGATCCTCTTCTTCTCTATCACATCTCCAAAAATTAGATCTGGATCTGATCTGGAGGATCTTCAAAACTTCTTTTGAAGATCAGCAGTTGTCCTTTGCAGCAGCGCAGCCTTCTAGCTTTTTTCAGTCGCCTTTTCTTTGATCTGGATTCGCACCAACCAAGGTCCCAAAACTTTCTTTGGGCATGGAGAGGAGAGGGAGAAGATGGTTTGGCATGGAGGAAGGAAGGGAGAGGCAGCCTTGGGGCATGGGAATTGAAATCTTTATAAAATCTGAGTTGGGCGCAGGGTCTTATTTATAGACTACTGCTGTGATCCAACTCCTCTTCTTCCCAACCAATCACAACCCTTTGTGAAATCAGATCTAAATCTGATTGGTGGGATAGAATAGAGTCCCTTAGATGGATTCCTAAGATTCTTAGATGGTGCCTAAGACCAGTCAAAGTCTTGGTTCTTAGGAGAACTCTAATTGGAATCCAAAAAGGAGATGGAGTCCCATCCAACATGGGACTCCTAGGCATCGCCTCCAACTTGGGCACACGCCATCCTAGGGTGGCACCGCCCTTCTTCCTTGCCAGGTTCTGGCAGGGGACAAGCCCCCACCAGCTCTCCAATAGGTGCATGACACATGGACAAGAATGTCAAAGGGTCAAAGGTCAACTTTTGACCAAAGTCAAAGAACAAGAAATGGCAGGTGACCAAAAATGGTAGAGGTCAAATTTATCTTACAAAATAAGACAACCCTTTTCTGACTTGGACAACCTCCAGTCAGACCATATGAAGGCCTCTGATTGAGCACAAACTCCTTTGGCTCAGTCAGGACAACTTATTTATGATAGTAAAAGAAGAACGTTAGGTTCAATCGAGTGCTAGCACGATTTTCTTGAACCTAATTGAATCTCATTCAGATCAATTGAACTAGATCAGTTCAATTGATGATCACCAGATTCAAACCCTTATTTGTGTGACCCAGTTAGGTTCAGTTCTGTATGGTAATGGGATATGTCATGATCTCTATCATCGACATCATCGAAACTCCTTTCGATGGATCAGAACTCTTCTGATTCGAACAGCTAGAATGATCGATCATCTAAATCATTCTAATTGCTCCCAAAATCCACCAGTGACACCTAGCAGTATATGGTGGCAACCCATCAGAGCTGAATGCGAACCTCTTGGTGCAGCTACCTGTGTGATTAAGTTCTTCTATCTTGAGCCCCGATCAGATTAGGGTTAAGGTGAACTCGTCAAACCCTAGTTTCTGTCATATGATGTAATCATTCGATTCAAGTCCATGATGTGAAAATCTAAATAGAAACTCTTTCTATTATTTCACTCTGCCATGGCCATGGGCTTCTGGACTTGATTCTCATGATCATCATAGGGCTGCTCCTCTACCACCGAGGTAGATAGATTCCATCTTGATGCAATCCAGTTCCTACAATGAACATGCTATAGCCAACATACACCTCAGGGTTCCATATGGCTAGGAGATCGAGTAATGGTGTAGTCAAACTATAACACCCTCAAGGTGAACTGCCGATGCACCTCAGGTCAAAGAACCAGACACACCTACTGCAGCATCGAGTCAGTCATTGACGAGAAGGTAGACTTCCTAATGACTACTCGAGGTGGTCACGCTCAGTGCCCTCGTTCTCTAACGAGTACCTGTACTCTCGCTCCTGGTGTCTCCACACCGTAGACTCAAGACTCATCTACTAAAGAAAGCGATTGTACACCAACCTTTCGGATCAATCACCATCCTCGTGATGATCCTATGGTCGGAGCATTTTATGAGTTAATAATGATTATTCATGTCTTAAATTTTCAACTCTTGAAAATATGAATTATCATTACCATTAACTCAAAGGATGTATCACAGACACTAAATACACATATGTGATAGAAAATAATCCATTTTATTGATTATAGTCAAAATTATAATTTTGCCCCTAGAAGTGTATTACAAGTGTCAGCCAATTCTGGCTTCTAGGGCACATATCTAAAAACCATGAGCAATAGATTTTAATTGATCGACAACATGTGGCTATAGTATCTAACCAACTAATCTATTTGGTTGATAAAGAGATAGACCTAAACCTACTAATATTGATTGTTGATAACTATCAAACTGCTAGACTAATGAGCTCCCAACCATTAACCATATTTTATGTAGTAAATTTTAGATCTTAAATTTTTGAATTTTAGATCTTTAAATTCACTTCTTAATTCTTAGTTAAGTATATTGTGATCATGGATTTAGTTTAGATGCCGAAACAATTTTAGATCTAAACTACACTAGGTTTACATTTTAAACAAAGTGAAATATAGCATTGTTTTAGATCTAAATTAAAATCACATATCATATATATGAAAATTAGATCTAAAACTAATTAAGCATGAATCATATGCATGAAAAATTAAGATCTAAAGAAAGATCAAATATGATTGAAAACTATTTTTAAAAACCATTTATCAAAAATTAGATCTAGTTTTTTTTTTTTTATGATTTGATCAAAGATCTAAAATATCTATGTATCTCTTACATGATTCAATAATTTTAGATCTGAATAAAACTAAAATAAATCATGTAAATTAGAAACTAACTTTTATATCTAAGGTTAAAATCAGATTAAATATCTCTCTTATAATCGAATGGCCATAGAGATCAATCTAATCTAAGTACAACGCACAAGGAATACAGATCTATGCATCAGATTTAATAATCTAAACATGATTTTTATGCATGTTTAAATTATTTTTTAGATTAGATCTAATTTATAATCTAATTATTAAATCTAAAATTAAAAAAAAAAAAGATCTCAAGAACTATCATAAGGTTGTCTTGCTGTAAGGTTTATCCTTTATAGTGAAAAGATTGTCCTAGTTCGTGATGATCTAACTCTAATCTTAAATTTATTAGATTTAATCTAATTTTATTTATAATTTAATAAATTTAAAATAGTTTTAAATCTAAAAATAAAATATTTTAGATTGCACGGACAGCCATAAGGTTGTCCTACTACAAGGTTTACCTCTTATAGTGAATATGTTGTCCTAGTACGTGCTGATCTAAAATATTGATCATAAAATTTTAGATTAGATCTAAGAGATTTTATGATTTGATTAAAAATATTTTAATCTAATTTTAATCATCATAAATATGTTAGATTTGATCTAGAAAGATTTATGATTGATTATTATTAAAATTATTTTAATTACATAAACCTGTTTAGATTAAATCTAAAGTAGTTTTATGTTTATTTTACTTGCATATTGATTATGAATCAAACATGCAACTTGGTTGATAGAACCATATTATAAAAATATTTTATAAATATGAAAATTATTTTTGAAAAGTTGAACCCCAATCCTCAGTCTAAAACTTAATTGAGAATTAAGAAGTTGATTGATTAGGATCTAGGATTATGAATTGAAGATCCTAAGATACAAATCATAAAACATTGGGTTAAATGGGTTAGTGCGGATTAGGTCCATTAATTGGGTTAGACCTAGGGTTAGATTAAAGAATGGACTTAATTAGAGAATTGACTAAATCTAATCGTTGTCTTAGATTAGGTCAAGGATTTTCTAAATCAATTACAATAGTTGTAGTTGGTCAAGTCCATGTTTTTAACAAGACCTAAGATTGACTTAATTCTTAGCTACGCGGTCTAGCACGAACTGCTAGGTTGATCTAATTGAAACTAATTATGTCTAAGGTAAATCAGACCGATGGGTTTCAATTGGTAGCCCGCTTATCTGGCCATTTCTGATGGTGTCTAAGGCAAGCTTTGGCAGACCCTCCCATCGATCGAACTTACCTGATCTTTTGGTGAGATTATATTTTGATTGAATCACTTGACTATTCAAGCTGACCCATGTCAGCTAGATAAATTAGTGTGACTAATTTAGGTACTCCTAGACCAACCTATTAGTGGTCTCCCTTAAGCTGACTTGATGAAGCCAATGGGATGATCATGACAAGCTGGTTAATCTGATCTACTCACTTCTATAAATAAATTCTCTAAAATTATTAGGTTTCTAAAATAAAATAGTTATATGATAACTAAATCATAGCCTCGCATTAAAATGGATGATAATGGGTCCATTAGTTGGATAATCATTGGAGGTCCGAAGGCCTGGTGCTTATCAGTTGATGAAATGATTATTCATTATATGATCTCTTTGATACATCTTTCTAAATGGTGGTCAGGTGGGCCAACCAAAGTTGGGCTTGATCATTCATTGGTTAGATGGACTAAGTATGGTCATGTTAATGGTTGGACCTAACTGGACCCTTTTCTGAGAAGGCCAAAGCCAACTGATCAGGGGTTGGGGCAAAATTTAATTACCAAAAATTATTTAGAAAAATAATTGGTTATGAACCTATCCTTAGATGTATATGGGTTGGCCAACCAAAGTTGGGCTCGTATGCAGTCTATGTGGATTCTAATACCCACTAAGAAATTAGGATAATTCCTCAAATTGGAGATAGAGGCTACCAATTCGAATAAAATAGTGGGAGAAATCTTTTTATTAAAGTACAAATCTTTAGATTTAATGAATCAATTACTAATTAGGTTGTGGTTTTTCTTTGTGCAGACATGGCCACTTCCCTATTGCTCTGATCATTGTTGGATAATGATAAGTTGGTGGAATCCAACTTCGATAGCTATACCAAAAGTTGAAGATTGTCCTGAAGCATGAATGGATCCCATACGTGCTGATGGATCCTACACCTGAGGAGCCAGCTGCCAATGCACGTGGAACAGTAAGAGACACATATCAGAAGTGGCTCAATGATCGAATCATGGTGCATTGCATTATGCTGGCTGCGATGAGCGATGAGTTCAGTCGTAGGTTTGAGACAGCTCAGCTAAATAAAATGCTCAAAGCATTGGAGGATTCTTTTGACACACCCGATGACGTTGAGAGGCACAAGACTAGTTGCACCATCTTCAATGCCAGAAAGTGGGATGGAGCCTCTATCACTGATCATGTACTACATGATCGAGCTGATAGAGTGCTTGAGCAAACTCGACTTTTCCTTGCATGAATAACTTGGGAAAGATGTAATACTGAACTCGCTACCAAAGTCCTATCTCCTTTACCTTACTCATTACAGAATGACAAAGCCTGAAGTAAACTACCATGGCTTACTAGGGTTACTTCAAAACTTTGAGAAGGATCACCAGCTCCATAAAGAGTCGGTGAACTTAGTGGGAGGTTCGTCTTCTAGTTCTCAACCCTTTAGGAAAGGGAAGAAGAACAAAAAGAAGAAAACAAAGAAGGTGCAAGTTCAGGCTGAGACATCAGCGTAGGGCTAGACCAGGAAGATCAAGGTCGATAAGAGTCAAGCTCAATGCTTCTTCTGCAAGAAGCAGGGGCACTGAAATAGGAACTATCCTCAGTACATTGCCTCCCTAGATCCGAACAGGTAGAGAAAGAAGCAAGCTATTGTTGGGCAAGGTATTTGTATGATAACTCCTTGCAATTTCTCTATTTATGATATTGCTGACTGGGTATTGGATATTGGTAGCCCTTACCATATTTGCAATTTGTTGCAGTAGTTGTAGGTCAGTAGAAGATTCAAGCAAGATAAAAGATTCTTGAACATTGAAGATGGAAGATCAGTTCTAGTTATAGCTTTAGGAATTTTGAAACTTATATTTGAATCTCATATCGTTGTTCTTAGTGATTATCATTTTTGTCCTAGTTTTTTTTTAAATATCATTTTTGTAGGCCTTTTGGCCATGAACAATTATGAAATTTTAATAAAAAATGAGTTTGTAATATCATTATGAATGGTATTACTGCTTTCGATGGACAATTGAACAATGGTATATATATATTATCACAACTTGTTAATGTAGTCTATTCTACTAGCAAGCATCCTAGATTAGATAGTTTATCAGATATCTACTTATGGCACTAGACTAGGTCATATAAATAAGAACATGATTAATAGGTTGAGTCAAGAGAGAATTCTCGAAGTCAATGATTATGAATCACTTTTAACCTATGAGTCCTGTCTTCTTGGTAAAATGACCAAGTCACCTTTTACTGAAAAAGGTGAGAGAGCCAATGAGCTCTTAGGTCTAGTACATACTGATGTATATGGACCAATGAGCATAAATGCTAGAGGTAGATATGTCTACTTCATCACTTTCATAGATGATCTATCCAAATATGGATATGTCTATCTAATGAAACATAAGTTGGATTCTTTTGAAATGTTCAAATGATTCCGAAGTGAAGTAGAAAAATAAACTAAAAAGAGTATTAAAACTCTTCGATCTGATCGAGAAGGAGAATACCTTTCTGATGAGTTTTTCATATATCTAGGAGAGAATGGGATTCTCTCCCAATGGACTCTTCCTAGAACACCACAGCATAATGGTATGTCTGAAAGAAGGAATCAGACTCTGTTAGACATGGTCCGATCCACGATGGGATTTGCTAGGTTGTCGATATCCTTCTGGGGATATGCACTCGAATTGGCTTGTTATCTATTAAATAGAGTTCTAAGTAAGTCTGTAGTTAAAATCCCATATGAGATATGGATAGGATGCAAACCAGCACTTTCACACCTTAGGATTTGGGGGTGTCCGATTTATGTCAAATAGTTAGTTACAGATAAACTTGGACCTAGGTCTGACAAGTGTACATTCATAAGATATCCAAAAGAAATCAAAAGATACTATTTCTACCATGCTGATGAACAAAAGATGTTTATTAGCCTAAGGGCAATCTTTTTGGAAAAGAAGTTCCTTGGTGGAGGAACTGTTGTCTCTAAGGTTGAACTTGATGAAGTTTAATAGATAGAAAGTCCAACACATAATGTTGAACCTAAGATGGATTTGATCATATCAAATCCGAAGCCTAGTGAACCCACACCATTAAGATGATTCGATAGAGTACCGTGCCATCCGGATAGATACTATTGATTCTTAGTCCAGGATGGTGATCCTATCGAATTTGATGAGAATGATGAAGATCCGATCACTTATATGGATGCAATGCAGAGATCCAACTCTGAGAAATGGCTAGAAGCCATGAGATCCAAAATGGATTCCATGAAGGTCAATGATGTGTGGATATTAGTTGACCCATCTGAAGGTGTTAAACCCATTAAATGTAAATGGGTATTCAAAAAGAAAAGAGACGTAGACGAAAAGATGGAGACCTACAAAGCCCATCTGATTGTCGAGGGATATCGTCAACGTTATGGAATTGACTATAACGAGACATTCTTTCCAGTGGTAATGCTCAAATTCATTCGAATAATGCTTGCAATAGTTGCCCACCTAGACTATGAGATCCGACAGATGGATGTGAAGATGACTTTCCTAAATGAAGAGCTAACTGAAGAGATGTATA
The DNA here is from genome assembly GCA_006176705.1 of Cocos nucifera. NCBI lineage: Eukaryota > Viridiplantae > Streptophyta > Magnoliopsida > Arecales > Arecaceae > Cocos > Cocos nucifera. Next base: position 41,797 of record QRFJ01002433.1, on the reverse strand, counting down.
TGATACAACCTGAGGGGTTCACATCCATAGATGAGTCCAAGGTGTGCAGGTTTCAGTGATCCATTTATGGATTAAAGCAAGCATCTCAGAGTTGGAACGTGCATTTTGATAAAGTGATCAAAATATATGGCTTTGTTAAGAATGGAGAAGAATCCTGCATTTACAAATGGGTAAATGGTCCAGTAGTGATATTCCTTATTTTGTACATGGATGACATTCTCTTAATCAAAAATGATATCCCCGTACTATAAGGAATAAAAGTATGGTTGTCATTATAGTTCTCCATGAAAGACTTGGGTGAAGCATCCTACATCCTAGGGATGAAGATCTATAGGGATAGATCTAAAAGGATGCTTGGTATATCCCAGTCTACGTACATAGAAATTGTGCTGAAGAAGTTCAGCATGGAGAATTCAAAAAAGGGCTATCTTTTGATAGGCTAAGGAATTTGTCTCTCTAAGAAGGATTGTTCGACAACTCCTGAAGAGAGAGAGCGCATGAGTAAAATTCCATATGCTTCGATAGTGGTGTCTATTATGTATGCAATAACATGTACGAGACTAGACATGGCATACACACTAGGAGTAGTGAGTAGATATCAATCTGATCCTAGAGAAAATCACTGGAAGGTGGTTAAAACCATCCTTAAGTATTTAAGAAATACTAAGGACCAATGGTTAATTTATGGTGAGTCAGATCTGAAGCTTGTGGGGTTTACAAACTCCAACTTTCAATCTGACCATGATGATAGTAAAAGCGTGTCGGGATATATCTTTATTCTAAATGATGGAGCCATCTATTGGAAAAGTTCCAAGCAGTATATAGTGGCTCACTCTATTTGCAAAGTAGAGTACATGGCAGCATCAGATGCAACAAAAAAAGCTGTGTGGCTGAGGAAGTTCATCACCGAGCTCAGAGTAGCATCCTCCATTGATGATCCAGTCATGCTCTACTACGACAGCACTGGCACCATGGCTCAAGCAAAGGAACTGAAGGCACACCAATGGGCAAAGCATATTCTGCACCGCTTCCATTTGGTTTGCGAGATCGTGGATCGTGGTGACGTCGATCTTCAGAAAATCAACGAAAAGGAGAACCTAGCCGATCCCTTCACTAAAGCCCTTGCAATCAAGAAGTTCGACAATCATAAGTCGAAGATGGATATTAGATACTGTGCTGAGTGGCTTTAGGATAAGTAGGAGTTGTTGGAAATAATGTCATAAAGCCAATTATCATCCTATTGATGGTTGAGATATTGTAATTAATTTATTAATTAATAAAAAATATTTTGGCATTTTTTTCATCATAAATTTACATCTTCTAATGAACTCCATTGTTGTGATGAAGTTCTTAGGACTATTTAGTTTTGATAAAGAGAGAATTTATCGATTAGTCCTTAAATTTGTTCACGACCAAATGATAGACTATTAAATAGGATGATAGCATCTATCGAGCATAGGTCGCTATATGCCATATAGGTTGGTTGTCCTCTTAACCAAGGAGTATGGAGACACTTATATGGCATACAGGTGAGATGTATGGGTATATCATTATTGAACCTAACCAACTCCAGAGCATTCTACTATCGAGAATGTCTCTGATGGGATATAGGTATAAGTATCCCTTAGACTTGAGATCACCTCAATGACTTGCAAGCAACTCATTATGTTTTAGTATCGGACTAATTAAATTTTTAATTTAGCAATGAAAGGATTCTAGGCACAGTCAAGTAGTTGCAAAGTCGGAGTGTGATCAAGATGGAATTGACCACTCCAAGAGTTGGATAAGAATGTATCACTATATTTCAATATAGCAAAATCATGGCCAAGGTAATCAATCAGATGGGTTTGATATTTTAAAATACAATATGGACAACTTGATCAGAGTTGACAGTTGAACTCTGAGGTATCCTACAAGCATTATGGTCAAGGGTATGAATTATATGGAAACTATATTGCATGGGATTCTAAGGATGTGTTCTACACCTTTCGACCTATCCAGGCCTTTCGGTATCATTGCTAGATGGTCACTTTGATTGGTATAAAAATTTATTTCTATGCTATCAACTTAGATTCGAACCTATGAGGTCACACATATTAGAGTTCACATTTCGATCGGATGGTTGATCAGCGATTTAGAATCATTTTAGGGTTAAACAATCAATACGATTGGTGTTTTACCTAGTGCATATTTTGTAGGAGGATCGATTAGCAATTGATTGTTAATTGGCTTAATTTAATTAAGTCAGAAGATTAAGATTAAGTATAATTAAATATGATTTAAATAGATTTGGTTTGGGTTTGATTGGATCAAGTTCAATTGGCTTATTGGATAAGTCAAGTGCAAGGAAGAAATAGTCTTAGTCTAACTAGGACTCGAGTCAACCCAATTTTCTAATTTGATTAAAAATATATTAGAATTTAAATCTAAATTTAATTAAGTCTTAATAGATTAGGGTCTTATTTAATTGGGTTGGTTTACTCTTATTTTTATTTGGTTAAATGATCTTGTTTGACCAAGTCAAAACAGGAGTCCTAGTGTGACTAGGACACCCTATTCCTTGCGCCACCTAATCCTCATGCCCCACCCTTTTCTCTTAGTATTTTTACGTAAATAATCTCCATGCCCAAGGTTTCTCATGCCTCCTTTCTCTTATTCTTTTTCTCATATGGAAGTTTGTTGGAAGACCAAGTCAAAAGAAGAATTAGTTTTGTTTAAGGATTCTATGAGATAGAATCATTATCAACCAAAACTCTTCCCATAAGTTTGCCGACCCATCCTTCCTTATTTTCTTTAATTTTCATGGTAAAAGAGGACATTTCTTTGTGCACCCCCCTTGCTGGTCCATGGTAGAAAAAATGGTGGAAAAGACAAATTTTAAAAAAAGGTGGAAAAGACAACAACTTCCCTTATTTTGTTCCTTCCTAGTCTAGGTTTTTAACCTAACTTGGACTCTACAAATCTCTTTATTTAAAAAGAAATTTTGGATTAAATTTTCATAAATTGTAGACATATGAGAGGCCTCTTTAGTTTGAAAAAATTAGAGAAAAATTCATCTGGGTCATAGAGATATTGGAAACATAAATCAAGATGTCTAGAAAAAGAACAAAAAAGAAGAAGAGGGTCTTCTTCTAGGGTTTTTATTCTAGATCTCTACCTACTTTTTTTTATGATCTTTTGAGAGGTGTCTCAACATCATAAATCTTTCTCTTTTCTTTTGGTATTTTGGAGGGTCAATATTTTGAAGATGGAAGCATCGGATCAACCGACGAAGAGAGATCAGCATAGTGCTAGCATACTGTACTGATTTTCTACATCAGGATCTCTGATCGTATTTGTGGGCTCGTATGGATGACTGCTAAAGGTTTGACATGTGTGTGACTCGTTACTTCATCCTCAAGCTCAGATCAGCAAGTTAGAACATCTAACTTACTTAGGTAATAGATCTAATCTATTAACTTCATACCTATATTTGATGTAGTGTAGATCTAGGTTGATTTGATCAATCTTTTTTTTCTTATTTAATTTTAATTTTTGATTTAATATCATACCTTGATCATGTAATAAATCTAAGATCTAGATATTTATATATTTATTTAAATAAATATTTAATTTATTTAAGTCTTCCGCTGCATGATCTGAAAAAAGTTTCAAGATCTACCCATGAAACTCTAGATCTGGTTCCTTCAATTTTTTTAATTAAATATGATTTAATTAAATTTGATTTAGATTTGATTGGATCAAGTCCAATTGGCTTATTGGATAAGTCAAGTGCAAGAAAGAACTAGTCCTAGTCCAACTAGGACTTGGGTCAACCTAATTTTCTAATTTGATTAGAAAATTAAATTAGAATTAAATCTAATTTAATTAAGTCTTTAAATAGATTACAATCTTATTTAATTGGGTTAGTTTACTCTTATTTTTATTTAGTTAAAAGTTCTTGTTTGACCAAGTCAAAATAGGAGTCCTAGTCACACTAGGACTCCCTATTCCTTGCACCACCTAATCCTCACGCCCCATCCTTTTCTCTTTGTGGTTTTATGTGAATAATCTCTATGCCCAAGGTTTCTCATGCCTCCCTTCTCTCTTCCTTTTTCTTATATGGAAGTTTGTTGGAAGACTAAGTCAAAAGAAGAATTAGTTTTGCTTAAGGATTCTATGAGATAGAATCCTTGTCAACCAAAACTCTTCCCATAAGTGTGCCAACCCATCCTTTCTTATTTCCTTTGATTTTCATGGTAAAAGAGGATTTTTTTTTTGTGCACCCCCTTTGCTGGTCTACGGCAGAAAAAGAGGTAGGGGTGCCCAAGAGTTGGTCGCCCCAACAACTTTCCTTATTTGATCCTTTCTAGTCTAGATTTTTGACCTAACTTAGACTCTGCATATCTCTTTATTTCAAGAGAATTTTTGATTAAAATTTTTGTGAATCAAACACATTTGAGATGCCTCTTTGATGTAGAAAAATTAGAGAAAAATTCATCTAGGTCATGGAGATATTGAAAACACAAATCAGGGTGTCTAGAAAACAACAAAGAAGAAGAAGAGGGTGGTATTCTAAGGTTTTTGTTCTAGATCTCTTCCTCCCTTTTTGTGAGCTTTTGAGAGATGTCTCAGCATCACAAATCTTTCTCTTTTCTTTTGATATTTTGGAGTATCCTAGTTTCAAAGAAGGAAGCATCGGATCAACCATCGAAGAGAGATCAGCACAGTGCTAGCATACTGTGCTGATTTCTTTCATTAGGATCTCTGATCATATTTGTGAGCTCATATGGATGACTCCTAGAGGCCGAATATGTGTGCGACTTGTGACTTCATCCTCAAGCCTAGATTAGTAAGTTAGAATGTCTAACTTGCTTAGATAATAGATCTGATCTATTAACTTCATACCTACATTTGATGTAGTGTAGATCTAGGTTGACTTGATCAATCTTTTCTTTCTTATTTGATTTTAATTTTTAATTTAATATCATACCTTGATCATGTAATAGATCTAAGATTTAGATATTTATATATTTATTTAAATAAATATTTAATTTATTTAAGTCTTTTGCTACATGATCTTGAAAAGTTTCAAGATCTACCCGTGAAACACTAGATCTAGTTCCTTCAATTGGTATCAGAGCCTAGATTCTTGTTACATAATTTTTATGCATGTTTAGATTATTTTTTATATTAAATCTAATTTAGAATTTAATTATTAAATTTAAAATTAAAAAAAAATTTAGATCTCATGAACTGCCATAAGGTTGTCCTGCGATAAGGTTTATCCCTTAAAGTGAAAAGGTTGTCCTAGTTCATGATGATCTGACTCTAATCATAAATTTATTAGATTTAATCTAATTTTATTTATAATTTAATAAATTTAAAATAGTTTTAAATCTAAAAATAAAATATTTTAGACTGCACAGACTACCATAAGATTGTCCTGCTGTAAGATTTATCCCTTACAGTGAATAGGTTGTCCTAGTATGTACTGATCTAAAATATTGATCATAAAATTTTAGATTAAATCTAAGAAATTTTATGATCTGATTAAAAATATTTTAATCTAATTTCAATCATCATAAATATGTTAGATTTGATATAGGAAGATTTATGATTGATTATTATTAAAACTAGTTTAATTACATGAACCTATTTAGATTAGATATAAAGTAGTTTTATGTTTATTTTACTTGCATATTGATTATGAATCAAACATGCAACTTGATTGATAGAACCATGTTGTAAAAATATTTTATAAATATAAAAATTATTTTTGAAAAGCCAAACCCCAATCCTCAGCCCAAAACTTAATTGAAAATTAAGAAGTTGATTGATTAGGATCTAGGATTATGAATTGAAGATTCTAAGACACAAATCATAACATATTGGATTAAATGGGTTAGTGGAGATCAGGTCCATTAATTGGGTTAGACCTAGGGTTAGATTAAAGAATGAACTTAATTAGAGAATTGACTAAATCTAATCAATTATTGTCTTAGATTAGGTCAAGGATTCTCTAGATCAATTACAATAGTTGTAGTTGGTCAAATCCATGTCTTTAACAAGACCCAAGATGGACTTGATTCTTGGCTATGCGATCTAACACGAACTGTTAGGTTGATCTAATTAAAACTAATTAAACTAGTTGGTGTTTAAGATAAATCAGATCGATGGTTTTTAATTAGCAGTCCACTTACCAAGCCATTTCTGATGGTGTCTAAGGTAAGCTTTGGCAGACCCTCCCATCAATCGAACTTACCTAGCCTTTTACTGAGATTATGTTTTGATTGAATCACTTGACTATTCGAGCTAACCCATGTTAGCTAGGTAAATCAGTGTGACTAATTTAGGTACTCTTAGACCAGCCTGTTAGTGTTCTCCCTTAAGCTGACTTGGTGAAGCCAGTGGGATGATCATGACAAGTTGGTTAATCTGACCTACTCACTTCTATAAATAAATCTTCTAAAATTATTAGATCCCTAAAATAAAATAGTTATATGATAATTGGATCATAGCCTCCCATTAATGTGGATGATAATGGGTCCATTAGTTGGATAATCATTTTAGACCTAAAAGCCTGGTGCTTATCGGTTGATGGAATTATCATTCATTATATGATCTCTTTGATACATCTTTCTAAATGGTGGTCAGATGGACCAACCAAAGTTAGGCCTAATCATTCATTGGTTAGATGGGCTAAGTATGGTCATGTTAATGGTTGGATCAAACTGGATCCTTTTCTGAGAAGTCCAAAGCCAACTGATCAAGGGCTGGGGCAAAATTTAATTACTAGAAATTATTTGAAAAAATAATTGGTTATGAACCTATCCTTAGATGTACATGGGTTGGCCAACCAAAGTTGGGCTCGTGTGCAGTTTATGTGGATTCTAATACCCACTAAGAAATTAGGATAATTTCATGAATTGGAGGTAGAGGCTACCAATTCGAATAAAATAGTTGAAGAAATCTTTTGATTAAAGTCTAAATCTTTAGGTTTAATGAATCAATTACTAATTAGGTTTTGATTTTTCTTTATGCAGACATGGCCACTTTTCTATCGCTCTGATAATTATTGGACAATGATAAGTTAGTGGGACCCAACTTCAGTAGCTGATACCAAAAGTTGAAGATTATCCTGAAGCATGAATGGATTCTATATGTGCTGACGGATCCTGTACTTGAGGAGCCAACTACTAATGCACGTGGAACAGTAAGAGATACTTATCAAAAGTGGCTCAGTGATCGAACCATGGTGTGCTGCATTATGTTGGCTGCGATGAGCGATAAGTTCAATTGCAGGTTTAAGATAGCTCAACCAAATCAAATGCTCCAACTGTTGGAGGATTCTTTTGGCATACACGATGACGTTGAGAGGCATAAGACTAGTTGCACCATCTTCAACACCAGAATGTAGGATGGAGCCTCTATCACTAATCATGTACTGTACATGATCAAGCTGATAGAGCACTTGAGCAAACTCAGGTTTTTCTTGCATGAACAACTTGGGAAAGATGCAATTCTGAACTCGCTGCCAAAGTCCTATCTCCCTTTTCTTACTCATTATAGAATGACAAAGCCTAAAGTAAACTACCATGACTTACTGGGGTTACTTCAGAACTTTGAAAAGGATCACCAGCTCCATAAAGAGTCGGTGAACTTAGTGGGAGGTTCATCTTCTGGTTCTCAATCCTTTAGGAATGGGAAGAAGAACAAGAAGAAGAAAACAAAGAAGGTGCAACTTTAGGCTAGGACATCAATGCTGGGCCAGGCCAGGAAGATCAAGCTAAATAAGAGTCAAGCTCAATGCTTCTTTTGCAAGAAGCGGGGGCACTAGAAGAGGAATTATCCTCAGTACATTGCCTTCCTGGATCCAAACAGGCAGAGAAAGAAGCAAGCTATTGCTGGGCAAGGTATTTATATGATAACTCCTTGTAATTTTACTATTTATGATATTATTGATTGGGTATTGGATACCGATAGTTCTTACCATATTTGCAATTGGTTGCATGGGTTGCAGGTTAGTAGAAGATTCGAGCAAGGTGAAAGATTCTTGAATGTTGGAGATGGAAGACCAGTTCCAATTCTAGCTTTACAAATTTTGAAATTTATATTTGAATTTCATACCGTTGTTCTTAGTGATTATCATTTCTGTCCTAATTTTTTTTTAAATATCATTTCTGTAGGCCTTTTGGCCATAAACAATTATAAAATTTTAATAAAAAAATGAGTTTGTAATGTCATTATGAATGATGTTACTGCTTTCTGTGGATAATTGATCAATGGTGTATATATGTTATCACAACCTATTAATATAGTCTATTCTATTGGCAAGCATACTAGATTAGATAGTGTATCAAATATCTCCTTATGGTACTATAGGTTAGGTCATATAAACAAGAACAGGATAAACAGGTTAACTTAAGAGAGAATCCATGAAGTCAATGATTGTGAATCACTTCCAACCTGTGAGTCGTATCTTCTTGGTAAAATAACCAAGTCATCTTTTACTGAAAAAGGTGAGAGAGCCAATGAGCTCTTAGGTCTAGTACATACTGATGTATATGGACCAATGAGCATAAGTGCCGGAGGTGGATATGTCTACTTCATCACTTTCATAGATGATCTATCCAGATATGGATATATCTATCTGATGAAACATAAGTCAGATTCTTTTGAAATGTTCAAACGATTTCGAAGTGAAGTAGAAAAATAAAATGGAAAGAGTATTAAAACTCTTCGATCTAATGGAGGAGGAGAATATCTTTCTAGTGAGTTTCTCACATATCTAGGAGAGAATGAGATTCTCTTCCAATGAACTCCTCCCGGAATACCACAGCATAATGGTGTGTCTGAAAGGAGGAATCGAACTCTGTTAGACATGATCCGATCCATGATGGAATTTGCTAGCTTATCGATATCCTTCTGGGGATATGCACTCGAATCGACTTGTTATCTATTAAATAGGGTTCCAAGTAAGTGATAGGAATGCGATGTTGTCGTTAAGACACCGTGTTTATCAGTTTAATCCGACTTTTTAAAATAATTAAAAATGCATAGATAGCGGTGAGTCGGGTCGAATCCATAGGGAAGATAGTATTTTTAGATTTGAAATCTTTGATTTTTGAAAAGAAAAGAAGAAAAGGAATTTTAGAATCAAAAGTGAAGTCGGAAAATAAAAAGCGAAAATTAAAAGGTGCAGGAATTTAAATTTGGTACTAAGATCTACTAGTTAGATCTTAGCATCTACTTGCAAAGCAATAATTTAAAGTGCAGAAATTAAATTACAATAAAAATAAAAAGTAAGAAATTAAAGTACAAAAAATAAAATTTTTATTAATTAAAATTTCAAAATTTAAATACATAGAATTTAAAAAGAATAAAATAGCCTGATCTCTGATCTTGGATCGGCATTGGCAGAAAGATGGTGTAGAAGCTCGGCTCTTCTTCTCGGCACCCATTGCTTCGAAGCAGCCTTTAACCCATAGCCTGGCTTCGCCCTGTACCAAAGCTTCACCTTGATCGGAGATGATTGATTTCTGGAGGCCTAGGGTCCTTTTTATAGTGCTAGGAGGGCTGGATATTTTTTTTAAAGGCAATATGGGACTAATAGCCTTTGTAATCATCAAAATTTGAATAAAATTTGAATTAAAATAGCTCTGATATGACTCTGATAAGTTTGGTAAAATCTGGCCATTCAATAGAAATCCAACGGTCCAAAAATCATCAAAATCGGATGCAGATCAGCTCAGATCGGGTCGGAATTAAATTCTGGCCGTTGATCGTGCTTGATGGAGGAAATCTGGCCGCAAATCATGCGCCTGAGAGTTTGATCACCATCGGGAGCTTTCTAGACCGTTCGGATCATTGCCTCAGATCGAAGCACTGCCATGTCGATGGTGATCCGCGTGATGTCTGCAGCTGAATCAAACCCGGAAAGCAACCACAACCGTCCGATCTTGACCGCAAATCAACCACAGCCGTCCGATCGCGCAATCACTATTTCCCATGGACCGCGTGGACCGGCCGCACCGCACACGCAACCAATCAGCACCTTCTATTGCCGAGTGAAAAGACCTAAGATTGTCCTTGTGAGCCGCGATAAATTTTCTGTAGACCCTTTAAGGGGTCTAGGTCCACCACGTGGCAAGCTCTGATTCACCGGATTTTGCTGAGCTGGCGGTCCACGCCTGGATCGTGGACCGACTGATGGCTTCAATGGCTGAGTCGGCTTTGATGGCTTGGCTTGGCTTGGTGGCTCGGCTTGGCTTGGTGGCTCGGCTTGCGGAGCCGGCTGAGCCATTTTCTTTTTTATTTAATTTTTATTTATTTTATATTTTTAAAAATTCATATCTTTTCCATTTTAGCTCTGTTTTACTTAAAATTTATTTCGTTGTGATCAAAAAAATGAGCTCTTTCTATTGATAATAAAATTTTATTTTTTAATTTTTAATTATTTTTTAATTAATTTTTTAATTAATAAAAATATGAATTTTTTAAAAATTATATATAAATTGATTAATAATTCTTAAAAATTAATATAAATTAATTAATAAATTAATACTTTTATTGATGAATTTATGATGCTTATCACACCCCCCAACTTAAGCTTTGCTCGTCCTCGAGTAAAGAAAGAATTTAGTTTTAAATACCTTTTAACTTTAGAGTTTCGAATTTTACCTAAGCAATTTTCAAAATGGCCATTGATATTCAGTAGAGCTTAAATGAGACATATCATTGGGGTATTAATACTTATCAATAGAAAAATTAAGTAAAGAACATTAAATTTTTTAGAACTTTTTTCTAAATTATTCCACTTTTATCTCTGATTTGTCTAAACTTTTCATATAGGCAGGTGTATTGCTACTTTCATCCTTCATTTATTAATTTTTATTTTTACATTGCCCACTTTTTGACGCGAATATCATTGCTTACTTAGGCAACGGGACCCGGTTACTCGGTGGGAAACCAATATTTTTTTTTTTTTTTTTTTTTTTTTTTAACGTTGTACCACTATTGAGTGTCTTAACTCCTTAAGCTTTCTATTTGATCCATGTAGCGAGTCTTGGGCCAATGACTCCCAAACCAGTTGGCTTTAGGGCACTAGGTATAGAATACCCCTCGGGCTTACTAGCTCGAATCAAATAGGCTACGAGTTAAGACTAGCTTTACAACGAGCTTCTTTGCCCTTCCCACCTTTTGATGCGAAACTCAATGCTTGCTTAGGCAAAGAGGCCCGGTTACTCAGTGAGAAGTACTTGGAAACTATTTTATTAAAATAAATTTTTATATGAAGAAACGTATAGTTACCCTACACAAGCCTATAAAAAGTAGACTTTTCTTTGATGCTAGTAGAAATAATTAGAAATGCTCCAAGAAAAATTTTTTTTATGTTCTGGACTTAACTCTTTATTGAATTTTCTTAATACTTGATTCCTCAATATCTCACAGATTCTCTGATCTGTGTATCAATTTTCTTTTTAAAAATGCTTAGTTTTATTCGATTCTTAAGCATAATCAAGTATCTAAATACTAAATACTAACTTTTTCGAGGACTTAAAATTTTAAATTTTTTTATTTTTCTCTCCCCCAACTTAATCGACATTGTCCTCAATGAAAGAAGAAAAAAAAATAAAGGGTGTAATAAAGAACATGAAAGAATACACCTAACTCAGTATATTTTGAGTCCAGCACATGCCTTTGAAAATTTGAGCTCTTCCTCCAACTTATTCAAATTATCCTAAAAAGAAAATAAACTAAAAAGATAAATTAGATAAAAACTAAATATTGGGTTGCCTCCCAACAAGCGCTAAGTTTACCGTCTTCAGCCAGACACAATGCAGCTCACTATCCTGTGTCGAATATTGGATTGACAAATTCCAATGGTTTTGGATTGCCAATCTCAGAAAGTTGATTTATAATCCCATTATTGATATAATCTTTGTTAATTTTAGGGATATAATTTATGATTCCATTCTCAGACCCATGTTTATTAAGAATTTCTCCTATTTGTTTTTCTAAAATGCTCATGAATGGAGTTTTAGGAGTTAAGTTTGATTCAATGGGTGCTGGAATGGTGACTAAAGGCGATTTTAATTCTGGAGGTAAATTAATGTGATCCTGCTTAAACAACTCCATTGACATTTCATTACATGCCTTTTGATTTTTATAAGAAGAACCAGCTTCTAGGGTTGAAGGGAATAGGACATTAGGTTTATAAGTCTCGGGTAAATCATCTATTCTCTTTTCCCTTATTTCTATCTCATTTAAACTGGAACTAGCATCAGTACTAATTCCTTGGCTTCGGGTTCTTCTATGTGGTTAGTCTCAGTACTAACCAGTTCCTCTAAATTTTTATTTTGGCTAGCATCAGTACTAGCCTCTCTCACCTGATCTTGGTATGGGTCCATAAGAATCCTATAGCTTTTAAGTTCAGGAATTACTTTGGTATTCTCAAATTGGGGATTCTTAGATGAAACATTAGATTGATAATTTAATCCAGGTGGTTGGTGGTCATTAGGTGGGTTGTTTGAAATTGGTAGGTTCGGTAGTTGATCTAGTTCTCTCCTCATGTTAGACTCAACTAATTATCCTATTTGAGCTTCTAGTCTGGCGATAGATTGCTGTTGAGTTAGAATTAATTGTTGAAGTTGGTTAAATCTATCATCAGCTAGATTGGTCTGTTGAGGAGGTGGGTATGAAGGCTGATTATAATATGATGGCTGGTTAAACTGACTAGGCTGACCATTATTATAGGCATAATTTTGATAATTTTGCTCAAGTGAAATTTGGGTCTGAGCCTGAGTCTGTTGGGATGTCCAAGAAAAATTAAAGTTACTCCAATCTGAATTATATGAATTTGAAAATGGGTCATTAATCAATTTGGAGTATCCTTGAGTAGCTTGAACTTGTTCTTGGATAAAATATGGAAACTGTGCAGTCATAGGACATTCACTTACATGATGGGTTGGACTAGCACAGATTGAATAATTCTCCTGATAATTAGAAGATGATGTGAATTGTGCAGGAGATTGTTGACCTAGGGTTAGGAGTTGATCTATTTTCTGAGCAAGAAGGTCAACTTTATCTAATTTTTGGACTATTAGGATTCATATTAGCCATTTGATTATTATGTTTAATGTGAATCAACCATTCAATTAAGTTCAACTAAATCAGAAAAAGCGATTTTCTACCATGCATGTATTAGTGTAACCCTAATGTATGGTTCAAAAAAAAATTTAGAATATTTTTTTTATTATTTTTATTTTATTATAAATTAATTTTTTTATTTATTAATTTTAATTTAATTTAATTTAATTTAATTTAATTATTATTTTTAATATTTTTTTAGTTAGTTTAATTTAATTTTTATTTTATTTTATTTTATTTTTTTAGAGAAAGAAAAAGAAAAAAAAAAGTTCTAAAGAAGAGGTCCTAAGGAGTCCTAGAACTAAGAAGAGAGAGAAGAATTAAGTTTAATTAGGTTTGATGTTGGTTAGCAATCAAGTTGGTCAATCAATCCTGACTAAGGGTTATCCTAGATCTAGACAGCTCCTAACTGCCAAGGTCACCTTCAAGCCCTCCAAGTGTAGGATTAGCCAATCAACTAGCCAGGTAAGTGTAAGGTCGGTGGGAGTCCCCCCGTTGCTTGCCTTAGACACCAATTGTGCTTGGCCAGGTAAGCGAACGGAACCAATTAGAAACCACCTTCCTTCGGGCCCAGTCGTCCCTGAACCACTTTCCTAGACACCAGTCAAATTGACTTATCCTAACCAGGTTCAACTCTTAGGATTTCCTTGTCCTATTGAGCTCGAGTTCCTAGGGTTGATGTCTAATTGATTTTAAAATTTAAAGGCTTAGGTCAATGCAGGATGCTGGTTGGTTGTTTGTGGGCTAAGGAAGGGTGATCAAATCCCCACCTTATCTTGTTTAATTGGGTTGTGCCCTTAATTTGATTTAATATGAATATGCAAAAAAAAAAAAATTCAATCAAAGGGTTTCTATGCAATTTAAACTAGATGCATGCAACTAATTGAATTCTGAAAGGCTTACCTTGCCTTCCAGCAATCACCAAAAAAAATAAAAATAAAAATAAAAATAAAACTAATATGATGCATGCTCTAAACAGTTAGGATTTCTAATCTTATCATGAGGCTTTTAATTAGGTTTAAATAAATATTTTTTTAAAATTAATTTAAAAATAAAATAAATAAATAAATAAAATAAAAAGAAAAGAGAACTAGGGTTAGGATTGATCTCACCAAGCAAAACTTCTGATTCTTTTTGTTCTTTAATCTCTTTTTCTGCAAAATAATAAAAAAAATTAGCAAGCAATATTTATAAGAAAGTAAAAATTTTATTTATAATTTATTTATAGAAAAATCAAAGAGATCAAAAATTTAATATCCGTTCCTTCCCCGGCAACGCGCCAAAAACTTGATAGGAACGTTTGCCGAAATTATTTTTAATTTATTTAAAATAAATCAAAGAAATCAAAATCAAAAATCAAAAACCTTCCCGGCAACGGTGCCAAAAACTTGATAGGAACGCGATGTTGTCGTTAAGACACCGTGTTTATCAGTTTAATCCGACTTCTTAAAATCATTAAAAATGCGTAGATAGCAGTGAGTCGGGTCGAATCCACAGGGAAGGTAGTATTTTTAGATTTGAAATCTTTGATTTTTGAAAAGAAAAGAAGAAAAGATTTGAGTTTTGGGAATCAAAAGTGAAGTCGGAAAATTAAAAAGTAAAAATTAAAAGGTGCAGGAATTTAAACTTGGTACTAAGATCTACTAGTTAGATCTTAGCATCTACTTGCAAAGCAATAATTTAAAGTGCAGAAATTAAATTACAATAAAAATAAAAAGTAAGAAATTAAAGTGCAAAAAATAAAATTTTTATTAATTAAAATTTTAAAATTTAAATACATAGAATTTAAAAAGAATAATAAAATAAAATAGCCTGATCTCTGATCTTGGATCGGCATTGGCAGAAAGATGGTGTAGAAGCTCGGCTCTTCTTCTCGGCACCCGTTGCTTCGAAGCAGCCTTTAACCCATAGCCTGGCTTCGCCCTGTACCAAAGCTTCACCTTGATCGGAGATGTTGATTTCTGGAGGCCTAGGGTCCTTTTTATAGAGCTAGGAGGGCTGGATATTTTTTTCTAAAGGCAATATGGGACTAATGAACTTTGTAATCATCAAAATTTGAATAAAATTTGAATTAAAATAGCTCTGATATGAACTCTGATAAATTCTGGATAAAATCCAGCCATTCAATAGGAAATCCAACGGTCCAAAAATCATCAAAATCGGATGCAGATCAGCTCAGATCGGGTTGGATTAAATTCTGGCCGTTGGATCGCGCTTGATGGAGGAAATCTGGCCGCAAATCACGCGCCTGAGAGTTTGATCACCGTCGGAAGCTTTCTGGACCATCGGATCGTCTCCTGGATCGAGCGCTGCCATCCGATGGTGATCCGCGTGATGTCTGCAGCTGAATAAAATCCGGAAGCAACCACAGCCGTCCGATCCTGACCGCAAACAACCACATCCGTCCGATCGCGCAATCACTGTTCCCATGGACCGCGTAGACCGGCCGCACCGCACACCACAACCAATCAGCACTTCTATTATCGAGCAAAAAGACTAAATTACCCTTGTGAGCCACGATAAATTTCTGTAGACCCTTTAGGGGTCTAGGTCCACCACGTGGCAAGCTCTGATTCGCCGGATTTTGCTGAGCTGGCGGTCCACGCCTGGATCGTGGACCGGCTGATGGCTTCAATGGCTGAGTCGGACTTTGATGGCTTGGCTTGGCTTGGTGGCTCGGCTTGCGGAGCCGGCTGAGCCGTTTTCTTTTTTTTATTTAATTTTTATTTATTTTATATTTTTAAAAATTCATATCTTTTCCATTTTAGCTCCGTTTTACTTGAAATTTATTTCATTATGATCAAAAAAATGAGCTCTTTCTATTGATAATAAAATTTTATTTTTTAATTTTTATTATTTTTTATTATTTTTTAATTAATTTTTTAATTAATAAAAATATGAATTTTTTAAAAATTATATATAAATTGATTAATAATTTTTAAAAATTAATATAAATTAATTAATAAATTAATACTTTTATTGATGAATTTATGATGCTTATCACACCCCCCAACTTAAGCTTTGCTCGTCCTCGAGTAAAGAAAGAATTTAGTTTTAAGATAAGCATCGTAAATTAAAATAAAAATTAATATTAATTAATTTAATTAATTTATATATAATTTTTAAAAAATTCATATTTTTATTAATTAAAAAATTAATTAAAAAATAATAAAAAAATTAAAAATTAAAATTTTATTATCAATAGAAAGAGATCATTTTTTTGATCACAACGAAATAAATTTTAAGAAAAACGGAGCTAAAATAGAAAAGATATAAATTATTAAAAATATAAAATAAATAAAAATTAAATAAAAAAGAAAACGGCTCAGTCGGCTCCGCAAGCCGAGCCACCAAGCCAAGCCGAGCCATCAGCCAAGTCAAACGACTCAGCCATTGAAGCCATCAGTCGGTTACGATCCAGCGTGGACCGCCAGCTCAGCAAAATTCGGCGAATCAGAGCCTGCCACGTGGTGGACTAGACCCTTAAAGGGTCTACAAAATTATCGCGTCACAGGGCAATCTGGTCATTTCTCGGGATAGAATTGATTGGTTGTGGTGTGCGGTGCGGCCGGTTCGCGGTCCATGGAACAGGATTGCGCGATCGGACGGCTGCGGTTGATTGCGGTTAAGATCGGACGGTCAGCATTTTTCGGTGCAATTTCACTTGATCACCATCGGATGGCAGCGACTGATCCATCTTCGATCCGACGGTCTAGAACGCTCCCGGCGGTGATCAGGACTCCCAAGTGCGATTTACGGCCAGATTTCCTCGATCAAGCGCGATCGGACGGCCAGATTTAATCCGACCTGATCTAGGCTGATAGGCATCATTTTGATGATTTTTGAAGTTGGATTTATCGAATAGCCATATCAAATTTACCAGAGTCATAACAGGTTTTTTATTCAAATTTT
>QRFJ01002433.1:0-23754 GCA_006176705.1 Cocos nucifera | reverse complement strand
AATAATGGTCAGCCTAGTCAGTTTAACCAGCCATCATATTATAATCAGCCTTCATACCCACCTCCTCAACAGACCAATCTAGCTGATGATAGATTTAACCAACTTCAACAATTAATTCTAACTCAACAGCAATCTATCGCCAGACTAGAAGCTCAAATAGGATAATTAGTTGAGTCTAACATGAGGAGAGAACTAGATCAACTACCGAACCTACCAATTTCAAACAACCCACCTAATGACCACCAACCACCTGGATTAAATTATCAATCTAATGTTTCATCTAAGAATCTCCAATTTGAGAATACCAAAGTAATTCCTGAACTTAAAAGCTATAGGATTCTTATGGACCCATACCAAGACCAGGTGAGAGAGGCTAGTACTGATGCTAGCCAAAATAAAAATTTAGAGGAACTGGTTAGTACTGAGACTAACCACATAGAAGAACCCAAGCCAGGAATTAGTACTGATGCTAGTTCCAGTTTAAATGAGATAGAAATAAGGGAAAAAGAGAATAGATGATTTACCCGAGACTTATAAACCTAATGTCCTATTCCTTCAACCCTAGAAGCTGGTTCTTCTTATAAAAATCAAAAGGCATGTAATGAAATGTCAATGGAGTTGTTTAAGCAAGGATCACATTAATTTACCTCCAGAATTAAAACCGCCTTTAGTCACCATTCCAGCACCCATTGAATCAAACTTAACTCCTAAAACTCCATTCATGAGCATTTTAGAAGAACAAATAGGAGAAATTCTTAATAAACATGGGTCTGAGAATGGAATCATAAATTATATCCCTAAAATTAACAATGAATTATATCAATAATGGGATTATAAATCAACTTTCTGAGATTGGCAATCCAAAACCATTGGAATTTGTCAATCCAATATTCGACACAGGATAGTGAGCTGCATTGTGTCTGGCTGAAGATGGTAAACTTAGCGCTTGTTGGGAGGCAACCCAATATTTAGTTTTTATCTAATTTATCTTTTTAGTTTATTTTTTTTTAGGATAATTTGAATAAGTTGGAGGAAGAGCTCAAATTTTCAAAGGCATGTGCTGGACCAAAAATATACTGAGTTAGGTGTATTCTTTCCATGTTCTTTATTACATCCTTTATTTTTTCTTCTCCATTGAGGACAATGTCGATTAAGTTGGGGGGAGAGAAAAATAAAAAAATTTTAAAATTTTAAGTCCTCAAAAAAGTTAGTATTTAGTATTTAGATACTTGATTATGCTTAAGAATCGAATTAAACTAAGCATTTTTAAAAGAAAATTGATGCACAGATCAGAGAATCTGTGAGATATTGAGGAATCAAGTATTAAGAAAATTCAATAAAGAGTTAAGTCTAGAACATAAAAATTTTTTCTTGGAGCATTTCTAATTATTTCTACTAGCATCAAAGAAAAGTCTACTTTTTATAGGCTTGTGTAGGGTAACTATACGTTTCTTCATATAAAAATTTATTTTAATAAAATAGTTTCCAAGTACTTCTCACTGAGTAACCGGGCCTCTTTGCCTAAGCAAGCATTGAGTTTCGCATCAAAAGGTGGGAAGGGCAAAGAAGCTCGTTGTAAAGCTAGTCTTAACTCGTAGCCTATTTGATTCGAGCTAGTAAGCCCGAGGGGTATTCTATACCTAGTGCCCTAAAGCCAACTGGTTTGGGAGTCATTGGCCCAAGACTCGCTACATGGATCAAATAGAAAGCTTAAGGAGTTAAGACACTCAATAGTGGTACAACGTTAAAAAAAAAAAAAAAAATATTGGTTTCCCACCGAGTAACCGGGTCCCGTTGCCTAAGTAAGCAATGATATTCGCATCAAAAAGTGGGCAATGTAAAAATAAAAATTAATAAATGAAGGATGGAAGTAGCAATACACCTGCCTATATGAAAGTTTAGACAAATCAGAGATAAAAGTGGAATAATTTAGAAAAAGTTCTGAAAAATTTAATGTTCTTTACTTAATTTTTCTATTGATAAGTATTAATACCCCAATGATATATCTCATTTAAGCTCTACTGAATATCAATGGCCATTTTGAAAATTGCTTAGGTAAAATTCGAAACTCTAAAGTTAAAAGGTATTTAAAACTAAATTCTTTCTTTACTCGAGGACGAGCAAAGCTTAAGTTGGGGGGTGTGATAAGCATCATAAATTCACCAATAAAAGTATTAATTTATTAATTAATTTATATTAATTTTTAAGAATTATTAATCAATTTATATATAATTTTTGAAAAATTCATATTTTTATTAATTAAAAAATTAATTAAAAAATAATAAAAAAATAATAAAAATTAAAAAATAAAATTTTATTATCAATAGAAAGAGCTCATTTTTTTGATCACAACGAAATAAATTTCAAGTAAAACGGAGCTAAAATGGAAAAGATATGAATTTTTAAAAATATAAAATAAATAAAAATTAAATAAAAAAAGAAAATGGCTCAGCCGGCTCCGCAAGCCGAGCCACCAAGCCAAGCCAAGCCAAGCCAAGCCATCAAAGCCGACTCAGCCATTGAAGCCATCAGCCGGTCCACGATCCAGGCGTGGACCGCCAGCTCAGCAAAATCCGGCGAATCAGAGCCTTGCCACGTGGTGGACCTAGACCCTTAAAGGGTCTACAAAAATTTATCGCGGCTC
The DNA here is from genome assembly GCA_006176705.1 of Cocos nucifera. Lineage (NCBI taxonomy): Eukaryota > Viridiplantae > Streptophyta > Magnoliopsida > Arecales > Arecaceae > Cocos > Cocos nucifera. Next base: position 21,110 of record QRFJ01002433.1, on the reverse strand, counting down.
ACAGGGCAATCTAGTCATTTCACTCGATGATAGAAGCGTTGATTGGTTGCGGTGTGCGGTGCGGCCGGTCTACGCGGTCCATGGGAATAGTGATTGCGCGATCGGATGGCTGCGGTTGATTGCGGTTAAGATCGGATGGTCAACATTTTTTTTAGTTGCCAATTTCACTCGGATCACCATCGGACGGCAGCGCCTGATTCTAGCTTCGATCAGACGGTCCAGAATGCTCCCGACGATGATCAGGACTCCCGAAGCACGATTTGCAGCCAAATTTCCTCGATCAAGTGTGATCGGACGGCCAGAATTTAATCCGACCTGATCTGGGCTGATAGGCATCCAATTTTGACAATTTTTGAACCGTTGGATTTCTATCGAATAGCCAGATTTTACTAGATTTACCAGAGTCATAACAGAGTTGTTTTTATTCAAATTTTATTCAGATTTTTATAATTACAAAGGCAATTAGTCCCATATTGCCTTTAGAAATAAATATCTTGCGCGATCGGACGGCTGCGGTTGATTGCGGTTAAGATCAGATGGTCAACATTTTTTTTGGTTGCCAATTTTACTCGGATCACCATCGGATGGCAGCGCCTGATTCCAGCTTCGATCCGACGGTCCAGAACGCTCTCGACGATGATCAGGACTCCCGAAGCGCAATTTGCGGCCAGATTTCCTCGATCAAGTGCGGTCGGACGGCCAGAATTTAATCCGACCTGATCTGGGCTGATAGGCATCCAATTTTGATGATTTTTGAACCATTGGATTTCTATCAAATAGCCAGATTTTACTAGATTTACCAAAGTCATAACAGAGTTGTTTTTATTCAAATTTTATTCAAATTTTTATGATTACAAAGGCAATTAGTCCCATATTGCCTTTAGAAATAAATATCTACCTCTTCTAGCTCTATAAAAAGGATCCTAAGCCTCTAAGAAAGGGAGGAGGGTTGGAAGGGAAGCTAAGGTATAGGGTGGAAGTCAAGCTCTGGATTAAAGGTTGCTTCAAAGCTGCGGTGCTGAGAAGAAGAGCCGGTCTTCTACGCCATCTTCATGCCTACGCTGATCTGCGATCTCCATCTAGTCTTTTTCCTTTAATTTCTTGTATTAAAATTCTAAATTTTCTTTAATTTCTTGTATTTAAATTCTGCATCTTAGTTTTAAATTTAATAAAGAAAGTTTCATTATTCTTTTCAATTCTAGCTCTTTAAATTATTTGTTCTTTATTGCTTTTTAATTTTACTATAAGTAGTTGCTAAGATCTAAATAGTAGATCTTAGTATCAAATTTATTTTTGCATAATTTAAATTCTATTTTTATTTATAGATCTATTTTTTGACTTTAATTTTTAAAAAAATCCTTTCTTTCTTTTCTTAAAAAAAAAGAATCAAAGATTTTAGAAATAAATCATTGCCTCTCTGTGGATTCGACCCGACTCACCACTTTCTTCATAATTTTTAGTTAATTTAAAAAGTAAAGAGTCAGATTTAAATTGATAAACATGGTGTCTTAACGACAGCATCGTGTCCCTATCAAGTTTTTAGTAGGAACATTTGCCAAAATTATTTTTAATTTATTTAAAATAAATCAAAGAAATCAAAATCAAAAATCAAAAACCTTCTCTGGCAACGGTGCCAAAAACTTAATAGGAACGCGATGTTGTCGTTAAGACACTGTGTTTATCAGTTTAATCTAACTTTTTAAAATAATTAAAAATGCATAGATAGTGGTTAGTCGGGTCGAATCCACAGAAATGGTAGTATTTTTAGATTTGAAATCTTTGATTTTTGAAAAAAAAAGAAGAAAAGGATTTTTAGAATCAAAAGTGAAGTCGGAAAATAAAAAGCAAAAATTAAAAGGTGCAGGAATTTAAACTTGGTACTAAGATCTACTAGTTAGATCTTAGCATCTACTTGCAAAGCAATAATTTAAAGTGCAGAAATTAAATTGCAATAAAAATAAAAAGCAAGAAATTAAAATGCAAAAAATAAAATTTTTATTAATTAAAATTTTAAAATTTAAATACATAAAATTTAAAAAGAAAAGATAAAATAAAATAGCCTGATCTCTGATCTTGGATCGGCATTGGCAGAAAGATGGTGTAGAAGCTCGGCTCTTCTTCTCGGCACCCGTTGCTTCGAAGCAGCCTTTAACCCATAGCCTGGCTTCGCCCTGTACCAAAGCTTCACCTTGATCGGAGATATTGATTTCTTGGAGGCCTAGGGGTCCTTTTTATAGAGCTAGGAGGGCTGGATATTTTTTTCTAAAGGCAATATGGGACTAATGCCTTTGTAATCATCAAAAAATTTGAATAAAATTTGAATTAAAATAGCTCTGATATGACTCTGATAAATCTTGATAAAATCCAGGCCGTTCAATAGAAATCCAACGGTCCAAAAATCATCAAAATCGGATGCAGATCAGCTCAGATCGGGTCGGATTAAATTCTGGCCGTTGGATCGCGCTTGATCGGAGGAAATCTGGCCGCAAATCATGCGCCTTCGAGGAGTCTTGATCACCGTCGGGAGCATTCTGGACCGTCGGATCATCGCCTGGATCGAGCGCTGCCATCCGATGGTGATCCGCGTGATGTTGTAGCTGAATAAAATTCCGGAAGCAACCACAGCCGTCCGATCCTGACCGCAAACAACCACATCCGTCCGATCGCGCAATCACTGTTCCCATGGACCGCATGGATCGGCCGCACCGCACGCCGCAACCAATCAGCGCCTCTGTTGTCGAGCGAAAAGACTAAATTACCCTTGTGAGCCGCGATAAATTTCTGTAGACCCTTTAGGGGTCTAGGTCCACCACGTGGCAAGCTCTGATTCGCCGGATTTTGCTGAGCTGGCGGTCCACGCCTGGATCGTGGACCGGCTGATGGCTTCAATGGCTGAGTCGGCTTTGATGGCTTGGCTTGGCTTGGTGGCTCGGCTTGCGGAGCCGGCTGAGCCGTTTTCTTTTTTATTTAATTTTTATTTATTTTATATTTTTAAAAATTCATATCTTTTCCATTTTAGCTCCATTTTACTTGAAATTTATTTCGTTGTGATAAAAAAATGAGCTCTTTCTATTGATAATAAAATTTTATTTTTTAATTTTTAATTATTTTTTATTATTTTTTAATTAATTTTTTAATTAATAAAAATATGAATTTTTCAAAAATTATATATAAATTGATTAATAATTTTTAAAAATTAATATAAATTAATTAATAAATTAATACTTTTATTGATGAATTTATGATGCTTATCAGTAAGTCTATAGTTAAAATCCCATATGAGATATGGATGGGATGTAAGCCAGCACTTTCACATCTTAGGGTTTGGGGGTGCTCGACTTATGTCAAATGATTAGTTACAGATAAACTTGGATCTAAGTCTGATAAGTGTATATTTGTAGGATACCCAAAAGAGATCAAAAGATACTATTTCTATCTTGCTGATGAACAAAAGATGTTCGTCAGCCTTAGGACAATCTTTTTAGAAAGGAAGTTCCTTGGTGAAGGAATTGTTGCCTCTAAGGTTGAACTTGATGAAGTTTAATAGATAGAAAGTCCGACATAAAATGTTGAACCTAAGTCAAATTTGATTAGATCAGATCCAAAGCCTAGTGAACCCACACCATTAATATGATTAGGTAGAGTACCGTGCCATTCAGATAGATACTATGGATTATTGGTCCAAGATAGTGATTCTATCAAACTCGATAAGAATGATGAGGATCCGATCACCTATATGGATTTAATGCAGAGATCCGACTTTGAGAAGCCATGAGATCCGAAATGGATTCCATGAAGGTCAATGATGTATGGACATTAGTTGACCCACCTAAAGGGGTTAAACCCATTAGATGTAAATGGGTATTCAAAAGGAAAAGAGGTGAAGACGAAAAGGTGGAGATCTATAAAGTCCATCTGGTTGCCAAGGGGTATCATCAATGTTATGGTATTCACTCTGATGAGACATTCTCCCTAGTGGCAATGCTCAAATCCATTTGGATAATGCTTGCAATAGCTGCCCACCAGGACTATAAGATCTGGCAGATGGATGTGAAGACGGCTTTTCTAAATGAAGAGCTAATCAAAGAGGTGTATATGATACAACCTGAGGGATTCACATCCATAGATGAGTCCAAAGTGTGTAGGCTTTAGAGATTCATTTATGGATTAAAGCAAGCATCTCGGAGTTGGAACATGCATTTTGATAAAGTGATCAAAATATATGATTTCATTAAGAATGGAGAAGAATCCTACATTTACAAATGGATAAATGGTTCAGTAGTGGTATTTCTTATTTTATATGTGGATGATATTCTCTTAATTAAGAATGACATTCCCACACTATAAGGAATAAAAGTCTGGTTGTCATCACAGTTCTCCATGAAGGACTTAGGTGAAGCATCCTACATCCTAGGGATGTAGATCTATAGGGATAGATCTAAAAGGATGCTTGGTATATCCCAGTCCGCGTATATAGAAACTGTGCTGAAGAGGTTCAACATGGAGAATTCCAAAAAGAACTATCTTTCGATAGGCCAAAGAAATTCTCTCTCTAAGAAGAAGTCCGACAACTCCTGAAGAGAGAGCGTATGAGTAGAATTCCATATGCTTCGGCAGTGGGATCTATTATGTATGCAATGACATGTACGAGACCAGACATGACATACTCACTAGGAGTAGTAAGTAGATACCAGTCTGACCCTAGAGAAAATCATTGGAAAGTGGTTAAAACTATCCTTAAGTATTTGAAAAATACTAAGGACCAATGATTGGTTTATGGTGAGTTAGATCTGAAGCTTGTGGGGTCTACAGACTCCAGCTTTTAATCTAATCATGATGACAGTAAAGTATATTGAGGTATATCTTTACTCTAAATGGTGGAGTCATCTAGTAAAAAAGTTCCAAGTAGCATACAGTGGTTGACTCTGTTTGCGAAGCAGAGTACATAGCAGCATCAGATGCAGCAAAGGAAGCTATGTGACTGAGAAAGTTCATCATCGAGCTTGGAGTAGCATCCTTCATTGATGGTCCAGTCCTGCTCTACTACGACAGCACTGGTGCAATAGCTCAAGTAAAGAAACTAAAGGCACACCAGCAGACAAAGCACATTCTGCACTGCTTCCATTTGATCCATGAGATCGTGGATCATGGTGATGTCGATCTTTAGAAGATCAATGGAAAGGAGAACCTAGCCGACCCCTTCAATAAAGCCCTGGCAATCAAGAAGTTTGACAACCATAAGTTGAAGATGGATATTAGATACTGTGCCGAGTGGCTTTAGGATAAGTGAGAGTTATTAGAAGGAACCAGATCTAGGGTTTCATGGGTAGATCTTGAATTTTTTTCAAGATCATGTAGCGAAAGACTTAAATAAATTAAATATTTATTTAAATAAATAAGTAAACACCTAGATCTTAGATCTATTACATGTTCAAGGCATGATATTAAATCAAAAATTAAAATCAAACAAGAAAGAAAAGATTGATCAAATCAACCTAGATCTACACTGTTGGGAATTATGTCCCAAAGTCAATCGTCAGCCTATTGATGGTTGAGCTATTTTATAATTATAATTAATTTATTAATTAATAAAAATATTTTGGTAACTTTTTCATCATAAGTCTACATCTTTTAATGAACTCCATTATTGTGATGAAGTTCTTAGGACTGTTTAGTTTCGATAAAGAGAGGATTTATCAATTAGTTCTTAAATTTATTTACGATCAAATGATAGGCTGTTATTTAAGACAATAACATCTATCGAGCATAGGTCGTTATATGCCATATAGGTTGGTTGTCCACTTAACTAAGGAGTATGGAGACACTGGTATGGCATACAGGTGAGATGTATGGGTACATCATCATTGAACATGACCAACTTTAGAGCATTCTGCTATCGAGAATGTCTCTAATGGGATATAGGTATAAGTATCCCTTAGACCTGAGATTACCTCAGTATTGTGCTTTGGTATTGGACTAACTAAATATCTAATTCAGCAATGAAAGGCTTTTGGTCACAGTCAAGTACTTACGAAGTCAGAGTTTGATCAAGATGGAATTGACCACTCCAAGAGTTGGAGAAGAATGTATCACTACATTTCAATATAGCAAAACCTTGGCCAGGATAATCCATCAGATGGATTTGATATTTTGAAATACAATGTGGACAACCTGATCAGAGTTGACAGTTGAACTCTGAGGTGTCCTATGAGCATTGTGGTCAAGGGGATGAATTATATAAAAACTATATCCACATGGGTTCTAAGGATGGTGTTCTATACCTTCGACCTATCCGGCCATCGGGTATCATTACTAGATGGTTACTTTGATTGGTATAAGATTTTATTCCTATGCTCCTGACTTAGGTTTGGACCTATGAGGTCACACATATTATAGCTTATGATCTGATCGGATGGTTGATCAACGATTAAGAATCGTTCTAGGGTTAAACAATCATTATGATTGATGCTTAACCTAATGCAAGTGTTGTAGGAGGATCGATTAGCAATTGAATTACTAATTAGCTTAATTTGATTAAGTCAATAGGTTGAGATTAAGTCTAATTAAATATGATTTAATTTGATTTGATTTGGGCTTGATTAGATCAAGTCCAATTGGTTTATTGGATAAGCCAAGTGCAAGAAAGAACTAGTCCTAGTCTAACTAAGATTCGGATTAACTTAATTTTTTAATTTAATTAGAAAATAAATTAGAATTAAATTTAATTTAATCTAATTTAATTAAATTCTTAAATAGATTAGAGCCTTATTTAATTGGATTGGTTTAATCTTGATTTTATTTGGTTAAAAAATCTTGTTTGACCAAGTCAAAATAGGAGTCCTAGTGTGACTAGGACTCCCTATCACTTACGCCACTTAATCCTCACGCCCCATGTCCTTTTCATTTTATTTCTTACATAAAAATTCTCCATTCCCATGGCTTCTCATGCCCTCTTTTTCTCCTTCTTTTCTCATAAAGTAATTTGTTGGAAAACCAAGTCAAAAGAGGAGTTTGTTTTGCTTAAGATTCTATGAGATAGAATCCTTGTTGACCAAAATACCTTCCTTTGAGTGCCATCCCCTCTTTTAATTAATTCTTCTCTTATTTTATAAAAATGATCTCCTTTTTTATGTACCCTCCCTTGTTGGTCCACGTCAATAATTGTGGAGGAGGCATCCAAGAGTTGGGCGCCCCAACAACTTCCCATGTTTGGATATTCCTAGTCTAGGATTTTGATCTAACTTGGACTCTTCTTTTTCCCTATTTATTGAATGAATTTTATTCTGATTTTTTTATGAAATATATAGCTTTGGGAGTGGTTTGGGGTGTGCAAAAATTAGAGGAAGATGGTTCTTGGGCATGGGGGTTCCATAGGCGCCAAACTAGGTGTCTAGGTGAGAGAAAAGAGAAGAAGAAGAGGGTCTTCTTCTAGGGCAGTTTTATTTTCAATCTCTCCTCCTTTTTTTCAGTTTTTCTAAGAGAGTCTTAGATCAATAAACTCTCATCTTTCTTCTCATATTTTGTAGAGTTCAAATTTTGAAGAAGGGAGCATCGGATCGACCATCAAAGAAGGATTAGCACAGTACCAGCATGCTATACTGATTTCCTGCATCAGACTTCAGAACAAAGATCGTAGGCTTGCGTGGATGACTCCTAGAGACTGGACGCATGTGCAGCTCATGACATCATCCTCAAACTTAGATCAGCAAGTTAGAACGTCTCACTTGCTCAGGTAATAGATATGATGTATAAACTTCATACCTGCATTTGATGTAGTGTAGATCTAGGTTGATTTGATCAACCCTTTACTTTCTTATTTGATTTTAATTTCTAATTTAATATCATGCTTTGATCATTTAATAGATCTAAGATTTAAATTTTTATATATTTATTTAAATAAATATTTAAGTTATTTAAGTCTTCCGCTGCATGATCTTGAAAAAGTTTCAAGATCTACCCGTGAAATTCTAGATTTGGTTCCTTCAATTGGTATCAGAGCCTAGATTGTTATTACATAATTTTTGTATATATTTAGATTATTTCTTAGATTAGATCTAATTTATAATCTAATTATTAAATTTAAAATTAAAAAAATAAAAAAAATTAGATCTCACGAACTGCCATAAGGTTGTCCTCCTGTAAGGTTTATCCCTTCTAGTAAAAAGGTTGTCCTAGTTCGTGATGATCTGACTCTAATCATAAATTTATTAAATTTGATCTAATTTTATTTATAATTTAATAGATTTAAAATTATTTTAGATCTAAAAATAAAGTATTTTAGATTGCACGGACTGCCATAAGATTGTCCTACTGTAAGGTTTATCTCTTACAGTGAATAGGTTGTCTTAGTACATGCTGATCTAAAATATTGATTATAAAATTTTAGATTAGATCTAAGAGATTTTATGATCTAATTAAAAATATTTTAATCTAATTTTAATCTTCATAAATATGTTAGATTTGATCTAGAAAGATTTATGATTGATTATTATTGAAACCGTTTCAATTACATGAACCTATTTAGATTAGATCTAAAGTAGATTCATGTTTATATTACTTGCATATTGATTATGAATCAAACATGCAACTTGATTGATAGAACCATGTTGTAGAAATATTTTACAAATATGAAAACTATTTTCAAAAAGCCAAACCCCAACCCTCAGTCCAAAACTTAATTAAGAATTAAGAAATTGTTTGATTAGGTTCTAGGATTGTAAATTGAAGATACTATGACATGAATTATAACACACTGGGTTAATGGGTTAGTGGAGATTAGGTCCATTAATTAGGTTAGACCTAGGGTTAGATTAAAGAATAAATTTAATTAGAGAATTGACTAAATCTAATCAATTATTGTCTTAGATTAGGTCAAGGATTCTCTAGATCAATTGCAATAGTTATAGTTGGTCAAGTCCATATCTTTAACAAGACCCAAGATGAACTTGATTCTTGGCTATACGGTCTAGCACGAACTATTAGGTTGATCTAATTAAAACTAATTAAACTAGTTGGTGTCTAAGATAAATTAGATCAGTGATTTTTAATTGGCAGTCTGCTTACCTGATCATTTCTGATGGTGTCTAAGATAAGCCTGGCAGACCCTTCCACTGGTCGAACTTACCTAGCCTCTTGGTGAGATTATGTTTTGATCAGACCGCTTAACTATTCGAGCTGACCCATGTCAGCTAGGTAAATCAATTGACTTATTTAGGTGCTCCTAGACCAGCCTATTAATGGTCTTCCTTAAGCTAACTTATGAAGTTAGTGGGAGGATCATGACAAGCTGGTTAATCTGACCTATTCGCTTCTATAAATTAGATCCTCTAAAATTATTAGATTTCTAAAATAAAATAGTTATATGATAACTGGATCATAGCCTCCTATTAAAGTGGATGATAATGGATCCATTAGTTGGATAATCATTGGAGGCCCAAAGGTCTGGTGCTTATCGATTGATGGAATTATCATTCATTATATGATCTCTTGGATACATCTTTCTAAATGGAGTTCAGGTGGGCCAACCAAAGTTGGGCATGATCATTCATTGGTTGGATGGACCAAGTATGATCATATTAATGGTGGGACCTATTAGATATGTCTGCCCTAGAAGCTAGAATTGGCTGACACTTGTTATACTTCTAAGGGCAAAATTATAATTTTGACTATAAATAATAAAATAGGTTATTTTCTATCACAATGTGTATTTAGTGTCTGTAATACATTCCTTGAGTTAATAGCAATGATAATTCTTATTTTCAAGAGTTGAAAATTCAAGGCATGAATTTTCATTATTAACTCATAAAATGCTCCTAACCGTAGGATCATCATGAGGATGATGATTGATCTGGAGGGTTGGTATACAATCACTTCTTTATAGTAGATGAGTCTTGAGTCTATGGTGTAAAGACACCGAAGCGAGAGTACAGATACTCGTTAGAGAATGAAGGCACTGAGCGTGACCACCTCGAGCAGTCATTAGAAAGTCTACCTTCCCATCGATGACTAGCTCAAAGCTGTAGTGGTGTGTCTGGTTCTTTGATCTGAGATGCATCGATAGTTCACCTTGAGGGTGTTATAGTTAGACTACACCATGACTCAGTCTCCTAGCCATTCAAAATCCTGAGGTGTATGTTGGCTATAGCATGCTCATTGTAGGAATTGGATTGCACCAAGAGGGAATCCATCTACCTCGATAGATGAGGAGCAGCTCTATGATGATCATGAGAATGAAATCCATAAGCCCATGGCCATGGTAGAGTAAATAATAGAAAGAGTTTCTATTAAGGTTTTCATATTGGATTTGAATCGAATGATTAATTCATATGATGGAAATTAGGGTTTGACGAGTTCACCTTAACCCTAATCTGATCGTGGCTCAAGATAGAGGAACTTAATCACATAAGTAACTGCATCGAGAGGTTCATTTTTAGTTCTGATGAATTGCCACCATATATTGCTAGGTATCACTAGTGGATTTTTAGAGCAATTAGAATGATTTGGATGATCGATCATTCTAGTTATCTGAATCAGAAAAATTCTGATCCATCGGAAGATGTTTCGATGATGTTGATGATAGAGATCGTGACATATCTCATTACCATACGAAACTGAACCAAACTAAATCACACAAATAAGGATTTAGATTTGGATATCATCAATTGAACTAACCCAGTTCAATTAAATTGAATTAGATTCAATTAGGTTTAAAACAATCATGCTAGCACATGATTGAGCCTAATGTTCTCCTTCAACAATCATCAAAAGTTGTCTCGATTGAGCCAAATGTATTTAGGCTAACTCATATACCTTTACATGGTTTGACTGGAGCTTGTCTAGGTTAGAAAAGGATTGTCTTAATTTATGAGATAAATTTAAGACAATACCTGCCATTTTTTGTCACCTGCTAATTCTTATCTTTTGACTTTGGTCAAATGTTGACCTTTGACACTTAGACATCTGTCCATATGTCACGCACTCATAGGGAAAAGATTTGACCTCTTGTCCCCTACTAGAAAAAGGAAAGGAGGGGGTACATGCCTAGGGAGGCATGCATCCAAGGATAATGATGCCTGGAGTCCCATACAGATGGGACTCCAGGATGCTTCATGGTATCAAACAAGATGGCACCAAAGACTCTACTTTGACCAGTCTTGGTGCCACCTAAGGATGTTTGAAAGGGGCTCTCATCTGATTGGATCAGGTGATGTCATCCCATCAATCATATTTAGATCTGATTGCACGTAGAGATGTGATTGGCCGAGATGATGTGACACTGCATGGCGCAGCAGGATCTATATAAACCCTATATGCGCCTAGGTTTGAGAGAGTTCTCTCCTTGCCCATGCCACATAGCCCTCTCTCCTCTCCTCCATACCTACCTCGAATCCTCTCTCTCCTCTCCATGCCTAAGAGGCCTTGGGCTTATGTTTGGTGCGATCTAGGCAAGAGAAAGGCGACAAGAAAGGAAGAAGATAGCACTGCTGCAAGAGACGACATTGGATCTTCAAAAAATTATTTTGAAGATCTTCAAGATCAGACCTAGATCCAATCTTTGAAGAAAAGATTAAGAAGAAGAAGATCTTTAGATCCTATCTGAGTGGATATCAGTAGAGGCTAGACGATTGCGTGGCTGCATCCAAAACCTCAACAAATCAGCAGGATCATCATAGGATAATAAGATTACCCAAGAAAAAGGTATAAATTAAATCTAATTTAATCAATTTATTTTTATTTTATTAGATTCATCAAATTAGATCTAAAAGGTATTAGATCTAATTTGGATCTAAGAAAAAAAATTTTAAAATATTTTTTTTGGTCAAATCAGATCTGAACGAACCTGATCCAAAAAATAAAATTTTTTCTTCAAGTGGTATCAGAGCTAGGTTCCCATAAATAATTTAGATCTAATTTTAATTTATTTTTGATTTAATAATTAGGTAATTTTAGATGTCACATAAAATATTATTAGATTTGAAATAAAAAAATTAGAAATTAAATAATTTAGATCTAAGTTGTATAAAATGCATGACTAGTTGTAGAATAGGATTGTTCTATGTATAGTCTTGCATGATCATAATTAAATTTAATTAAGTTATAACTTTTAAATCTATTTATTTATTATTTTTTAATATTATAAATATTATAATAAGATATAAAAAATAGAAAATAAAATTATTTAATTTTTGGTTCATATAAGATATGATGAATGCATGTTTAGACTAATTAAAGAATAGTTCTACATAATTTTCTAGAATAGAATTTATTTTGAGATGATCAATTTAAATTTAATTTTTTAGATGATTATGAGATAATTTAGATCTAAAAATATGAATGATATGATACATGAGATGTATGCAAAACATGTTTATAGTTAGACCAATTTTTATATATGAGATATATGATATAGATCTAACTAGTTTTATAGTTTTCATATTTTTGATTAAGGCATTCTGCTTGGCCATCTGGTCATAAGAATAAAGTAGGATTTAAATACCTTCTCCTTCCATTTGATGGGGTGTTCTTATGATGTATAGGGGTGCTGCGCGTTCGTCCTTAATCAGAAATCCAAAAACTTATTTTCTGCAAAACTCTAGATCCTGAAATCCTAGGATTTTATTTACATATTTTATTTATGAATTCTAAACTTAATTAAGAATTAAGATTATGAAATATGTTAAGTCTAAAGATTGAGAATTTTCAAATTTAAGATATATTCATTAAATTGGATTTGGACTAGGATAGCTCAATTAGGTCTAAGCAGTTGATCAAACTGAATCAAGAGTTGGTTAGATGGGATCAAGAGTGCTTAAATTAACCAACCTAATAGGATTAAGTCTGGATCAAGATCGAGTCACATGAGTGATCGATCAAGCTAAGACCTAATTAGGCTCAGTGGTTAGAGTCTGGATTATAGGCTACCCTGATTGGTTCTGACTCAATAATTTGGTGTCTAAGGTAAGTTTGACAGATACGATCAACTGGTTTTTAATTGGGAGCTATTCGACTTGAATGCGTTCTTATTGAGTTAATGGCATATCCCTTCCACTGATCTTATTTATCTGGCCATATTTGTTGGCTCAGTCCTGATCTAAGGTGGCCAATAATCTGAGCTAACCCATGCTACTAGGTTAGTCATAATTGTTATGGCTATTGTAAGTCTAGTTTAATGAGATCTAAATCAAATCTTCCTAAGAAAAGATTAAGTCTAAGATCTTCCACCATTATAGATGTGCGGGCCCTTCCTGGGGTTGATTATTCTCAACTGGTTACAGTAGTTCAATTGCACCAAAAATATACAATCATGTCTATTAGGCATTGGATGCTATAAGATAGAGGATGGATTGGGCTCAATATTCTAGATACGGTGAGAGATCCAATTAGGAATCCAATCTATGCAAATGATGGATCTGACTTAACTAAGGAGTGGATCAATATTTCAAGCATTGTGAGATTCATAAATTAGAGACCAAGTTTGGGTGCACCATGATTAGAGAATCATTGAATAAGAGTTGTTCACCCATTAGCTAACCCATCATCAATAACTATTAGGTGAGGTGATGAGTCAGTTGGTGGGATCCACTAGAAATCATTAATTATGGAGATTTTTGCATCTCTACAGAGAGAGTGTAGGAATTCGAGAAAATAGTGGAAGCTAATTTATTTAAAAATAAATTCTTAAATAAATTGATCAAGTCTTAATTATAATATCTAACTAGAAACTTTGACTCTCTATAGGAAAATATCTACCTCCAATCCATTAGCACGTATCTTGGACACCCATAGACTGATTGGACCCAATTACAAGGATTGGCTCTAGAACTTTAAAATCATTTTGGGTTTCAAGAAGTTAACTCATGTATTAGACCAGGACCCCCCATCTTACCAGCTCATCCATCCACTGAACAGAGAGCGTCTATTGATAAGTGGATGGACGAAGATAACAAGATCAGATACTACATGTTGGGCTCAATGTCTAATGAGCTTCAGTACCAACATGAAGATATCAGGATTGCCAGCCAAATATTGGCTCACCTACAAGAGATGTTTGGTGAACAGAGTCACGCAGCCAAGTATCAAGTCACTAAACGACTATTCAAGGCTAAAATACGCAATGGGCAGTCAGTCTAAGATCATTATCTGATGATGATCAAGAATTTGAAAGAGCTTGAGAAGCTCGGAGTAAAGTTGAACCTGGATCTATAGAATGATATAATACTGCAATCTTTGACTGATGCATATGGGCAGTTCATCATGAACTACCATATGTATAAACATCAAAATTCTTTGGTCGAGCTTATGAACATGCTGGTTACTACTGAGCTTTCCATGAAAGGTTGTAAAGGCTCAGTGCTTGCTATGGAATAAACTTCTTCCAAGAGAAAGTCTTTTGGAAAGAAGAAGAAGTTTGTGAAAAGGCAAAAGATGGAAGGAGGAAAGAAAAAATAGGTAGAGCTAAAGAAGAAGGCCGCTGACAAAAAAAAGTATATCCATTGCAACACTGACAGCCACTAGAAGTGAAACTGTCCTACTTACCTAGCCACCCTGAAGAATAAGAAGGAGGCAGGTCCTTCTGGAGGTATGCTCGTTATTGAGTCTAACCTTATGATTTCTTCTGCATCCAGTTGGGTGCTTGACTCTGGTTTTAGTGCTTATTTGTGCACTTTCATGTAGGGTCTTGAGGATAGCAGGAGGCTGAGGGATGGTGAGATGATCCTACACATTGGAAATGAAGCAAGGGTTGCTACTGTGGCTATGGAAATATATCCTCTTCGACTACCATGTGATTTAGACTTAGTATTAAATGACCGTTATTATATACCTACAGCAAGCAGGAATTTAATTTCTATTTCATGCTTAGCACTAGAAGGCTATGTAATTAGTTTTCTTAAGGACCATTATTACATTCTTTATGAAAGAAATAAAATTGCAAGTGGTTTTCTTATTAACGGTCTTTACCAGCTATATATTGATGTATCTATTTTTAATATCGAGCAAAATGTGAATGCCATAAGAACAAAATGACCTAAGGATAGTTCAAATGATAGGTATCTATGGCACCTAAGACTAGGTCATATAGCAGAAGATAGGGTTAACAAATTGGAGAAAACCAGATTATTGAGTCCATTGACTTTGGAGTCATATCCAATTTATGAATCTTATTTTCATGGAAAAATGACTAAGCTTCCTTTTATAGGACATGGAGAAAGGGCCACGGATCAACTTGCCCTAGTACATACTGATGTGTGCGGCCCATTTGATGTGCCAGCTAGAGACAACTTTATCTACTTCATAATATTTACTAATGATTTATCTCGGTATGGGTATGTATATCTTATGAGACACAAGTCTGAAGCTTTTGAAAAGTTCAAAAAATTCAGACATGAAGTCGAAAAGTAAACTGAAAAATCTATTATGGTTCTTTGATCAGATCGAGCAGGTGAATATTTAGTCAGGAATTTTTTGAATATCTCAAGCAAAATGGCATAATCTCTCAATGGACTCCACCTGAAACACCTCAATTCAACGGAGTTTTAGAATGGAGGAATTGGACCCTATTAGATATGGTCCGATCCATGATGAGCTTCACAGATCTTCCTGATTTTCTTTGGGAACATAGCCTGTTAACTGCAATATACTTACTGAATAGGATTTCTTCTAAAATCGTTCCTACCACACCGTATGAGATATGATATGGTAAGAAACCAAGTCTGAGTCATCTCAGAATTTGGGATTGTCTGACTCATATCAAAAGACAACAAGCGGATAAGTTAGATTTCAGATCCTTTAGAGCTCAATTTATCGGATATCCTAAAGAGTCATTAGGATATTATTTCTACATTTCAGAAGATCATAATGTAATTATGAGTCGACATGCCATCTTTCTTAAAAAATACTTTATTCAAGGTGGCGGCATTGGAAAGCAGATCAAGCTCGAGGAGAAAGTCTCACAAGAGCAACGAGCTAAGGACCAAATGGAACCAAATTAGGTTGAGCCAATACAATCACTACCTCCTCCACCTCGTAGATCGAAAAGGATTTTTCATCCTCTTGAGAGGTACTTAGGTACTATTTCAGAGAAAGTAGAGAAAATGTTCCTCGTAGGTAATAGGGTTCATGGTGATGATCCCAAAACCTATGATGAGATAATATTGATATCGACTCTGAGAAATGGTTAGAGGCAATGAAGTCAGAAATTGACTCGATGCACTCAAACCAAGTCTGAATCCTTGGTAGATCCACCAGAAGGTATAGTACCTATTGGGTGTAAATGGATCTACAAGAGAAAGATTGGTGTAGATGGAAATGTGGAGACATTCAAAGCTAGATTAGTGGTAAAAGGTTATAGTCAACGTGAAGGCATTGACTATCAGGATACCTTTTTACCAGTAGCTATGCTAAAATCCATCCGCACATTGCTTGCTGTTGCAGCCTATTTCGATTATGAAATATGGCAAATGGACATGAAAATGGCGTTCTTAAATGGATATCTTGAGGAAGATATCTATATGGAACAACCACTAGGTTTCACATCCAGTGATGCTGATCACAAGGTATGCAAGCTGCAAAGGTCCATATATGGACTTAAGCAAGCATCTCGAAGCTAGAATACTCATTTTAATGATGTGATCAAATTATTTGATTTCATCAAAAATGAGAAGGAACAATGTATCTTCAAAAAGGTCAGTGGGAGCGCTATTGTCTTCCTCGTATTGTACGTGGATGATATCCTCCTTATTGGAAATGATATTCCTATGTTGACCACAGTTAAAATATGGTTATCCAAAGAATTCTCCATGAAAGACCTAGGAGAAGCATCCTTTATTCTAGGAATTAAGGTCTATAGAGATAGACCGAATAGGATGCTAGGACTTTCACAGAAGATATATATAGAGGAAGTGCAAAAGAGGTTTAGCATGGAAAACTCCAAAACAGGTTTGATACCCTTCAGACATGGCATTCAGCTTTTCAAGAAGATGTGCCCTAGCACACCTGAGGAGATAGAATGCATGAGCAAGATCCCTTATACTTCAGCAATAGGGAGCCTCATGTATGCCATGTTATGTACACGACCAGATATAGCCCATGCTGTGAGTGTCACGAGCAGATATCAATCGAATCCAGACGAAGAACATTGGACTTCTATGAAGTGTATCCTTATGTACTTAAGAAGAACTAAGGATATGTTGTTGGTTTTTGGTAATGGAGAACTCCAAGTCTAGGGATATATAGATTCAGATTTTATGTCCAATATAGATGATCGAAAGTCAACATCTAAAAGTCTGTTTGTGTGTAATGGTGGTGTTGTTAGTTGGAAGAATTCCAAGTAGACAGTTATAGCAGATTCCACCATAGAAGTAGAGTACATCGCTGCATCAGAAGTAGCAAAGGAGGCATTCTGATTTAAGAAGTTTGCTGTAGAGATCGGAGTGATGCCATTTTTTTATACTGCAACAATAATGGCACCATAGCCCTAACTAAGGAGCCGAGGTCTCACCAGAAATCCAAGCACATCGAGCGGTGATACCACCTCATCCACGATTACCTCAAAAAGGGTTATGTTGAGATCAAGAGAGTCGACTATGTAGATAATATGGCAGACCCACTTACAAAACTGTTAGGCCAGCAGAAGATCGAAGCCCACCTTAAGAAGATGGGACTTTGAATTGTAGCCAATTGGCTTTAGGTCAAATGGGAGTTTATTAGATATGTGTGTCCTAGAAGTCAGAATTAGCGATCACTTGTTATACACTTTTAAGGGCAAAATTATAATTTTTACTATAAATAATAAAATAAGTTATTTTCTATCATAATGTGTATTTAGTGTCTGTGATATATTCCTTGAGTTAATGGCAATAATAATTCTTATTTTCAAGAGTTGAAAATTTAAGACATGAATTTTCATTATTAACTCATAAAATGCTCCTGATCGTAAAATCATCATGAGGATGGAGATTGATCCAGAAGATTGGTGTACAATCGCTTCTTTATAGTAGATGAGTCTTGAGTCTATAGTGTAGAGACACCAGAGCGAGAGTATAGGTACTCATTAGAGAACGAGGGCACTGAGCGTGACCACCTCGAGCAGTCATTAGGAGGTCTATCTTCTCATCGATGACTAGCTCAAAGCTGCAGTGGTGTGTCTGGTTCTTTGACCTAAGGTGCATCGATAGTTCACCTTGAGGGTGTTATAGTTAGACTACACCATGACTCGATCTTTAGCCATTCAAAATCCTGAGGTGTATGTTGGCTATAGTATGTTCTATGTAGGAATTGGATTGCACCAAGAGAGAATCTATCTACCTCGGTAGATGAAAAGTAGCCCTATGATGATCACGAGAATCAAATCCATAAGTCCATGGCCATGGTAGAGTGAAATAATAAAAAGAGTTTCTATTAAGGTTTTCATATTGGATTTGAATCGAATGATTAATTCATATGACGGAAATTAGGGTTTGATGAGTTCACCTTAATCCTAATCTGATTGGGGCTCAAGATAGAGAAAGTTAATCACACAGGTAATTGCACCGAGAGGTTCATTTTCAGTTCTGATGGGTTGCCACCATATATTGCTAGGTGTCACTGGTGGATTTTGGGAGCAATTAGAATGATTTGGATGATCGATCATTGTAGTTGTCTGAATCAAAAAAGTTCTAATCCATCGAAAGATGTTTTGATGATGTCGATGATAGAGATTGTGACATATCTCATTATCATATAGAACTGAACCTAGCTAGATCATACAAACAAGGGTTTGAATTTAGATATCATCAATTAGACTAATCCAGTTTAATTGATTTGATTAGATTCAATTAGGTTCAAGAAAATCGTGCTAGCACACGATTGAGCCTAATGTTCTCCTTCAACAATCATCAAAAGTTGTCTCAACTGAGTTAAATATATTTAGGCTAACTCAGGTACCTTTACTTGATTTGACTGGAGCTTGTCCAGATCAAAAAAGGATTGTCTTAATTTATGAGATAAATTTGAGACAACACCTACCATTTTTCATCACCTGCTAATTCTTATCTTTTGACTTTGGTCAAACGTTGACCTTTGACACTTAGACATTTGCCCATGTATCATGCACCCATAGGAGAGAGATTTAACCTCTTGTCCCCCTACTAGAAAGAGGAAAGATAATGATGCCTGAAGTCCCATACAGATGGGACTCCAGGTTGCTTCATGGTATCAAACAAGGTGGCGCTAAAAACTCTACTTTGATCAGTCTTGGCGCCATCTAAGGATGTTTGAGAGGGGCTTTCATCCAATTGGATCAGGTGATGTCATTCCATCATCAGATTTAGATTTGATTGCATGTAGAGACGTGATTGGCCGGGATGATGTGGCACTGCATGGCACAGCAAGATCTATATAAACCCTATATGCGCCTAGGTTTAAGAGAGTTCTCCCCTTGCCCATGCCACATAGCCCTCTCCCCTCTCCTCCACACCTACCTCTAATCCTCTCTCTCCTCTCCACGCCCAAGAGGCCTTGGGCTCAAGTTTGGTGCGATCTAGATAAGAAAAAGACGACAAGAAAGGAAGAAGATAGCACTACTGCAAGAGACGACATCAAATCTTCAAAAAATTATTTTAAAGATCTTCAAGATCAGATCCAGATATGATCTTTGAAGAAAAGATTAAGAAGAAGATGATCTCCAGATCCTATCCGAGTGAATACCGATAGAGGCTAGGTGATTGTGTGGCTGCATCCAGAACCTCAGTAAATCAGTAGGATCATCACAGGATAATAAGATTACCCAAGAACAAGGTATAAATTTAATTTAATTTATTTTATTTTATTAGATTCATCAAATTAGTTCTGAAAAGTATCAAATATGATTTAGATCTAAGAAAAAAATTTTAAAAATATTTCTCTTGGTCAAATCAGATCTGAACGAATCTAATCCAAAAAATAGGATTTTTCCTTCAGGACCTAACTGGACCCTTTTCTGAGAAGGCCAAAACCAACTGATCAGAGCCTAAAACAAAATTTAATTACTAAAAATTATTTAAAAAAATAATTGGTTATGAACTTATCTTTAGATGTACGTGGGTGGGCCAACCAATGTTGGGCTCGTACACAGTCTATGTGGATTCTAGTATCCACTAAGAAATTAGGTTAATTCCTCGAATTAGAGGTAGAGGCTACCAATTCAAATAAAATAGTAGGAGAAATCTTTTGATTAAAGTTTAAATCTTTAGGTTTAATGAATCAATTACTAATTAGGTTTTGGTTTTTCTTTGTGCAGACATGGCCACTTCCCTATCGCTCCGATCATTGTTGGATAATGATAAGTTGGTGGGATTCAACTTCGGTAGCTGGTACCAAAAGTTGAAAATTGTCCTAGAGCATGAATGAATCCTATATGTGTTGACGAATCCTACACTTGAGGAGCCAACTACCAATGCGCATGGAACAGTCAAAGACACTTATCAGAAGTGGCTCAATGATCGAACCATGGTGCACTGTATTATGCTGGCCACGATGAGCGATGAGTTTAGTCATAGGTTTGAGACAACTCAGCCAAATGAAATGCTTCGAGTGTTGGATGATTCTTTTGGCACACTCGATAACATTGAGAGGCATAAGACTAGTGGCACCATCTTCAATGCTAGATTATAGGATGGAGCCTCTGTCATTGATCATGTGCTGTATATGATCGAGTTGATAGAGCGCTTGAGCAAACTCAATTTTTTCTTGCATGAACAACTTGGAAAAGATGCAATACTGAACTCACTGCCAAAGTCCTATCTCCCTTTCCTTACTCATTACAGAATAACAAAGCTTGAAGTAAACTACCATGGCTTACTTGGGTTACTTCAGAACTTTGAGAAGGATCACCAGCTCCATAAAGAGTTGGTGAACTTAGTGGGAGGTTCATCTTTTGGTTCTCAACCCTTTAGGAAAGAAAAGAAGAATAAGAATAAGAAAGCAAAGAAGGTGCAAGTTCAGGCTGGGATAACAGTGCAGGACCAGACCAGAAGATCAAGTCCGATAAGAGTCAAGCTGAATGCTTCTTTTGCAAGAAGCAAGAGCACTAAAAGAGGAACTATCCTTAGTACATTGCTTTCCTAGATCCGAACAGGCAGAGAAAGAAGCAAGCT
>QRFJ01002432.1:46662-88545 GCA_006176705.1 Cocos nucifera | reverse complement strand
GAAGAAGAGATTATCGCCTCGTTGTAGGTTTTGGATCATCTCCATGAGCACCATACCTACGAGGATATTTCCCCTCTACACCTCTGAAAAAATACCTAAGTATATTTCAGGGGACGGAAACATCTTTCCGATCATACGAGGTGGAGGAGGTATGTTCTTATTTAGCTCACACTGATTTAAGGTTCGCAATTGGCTTCCTTTAGCTCTTTTCCAACTTGTGAGAACTTTCTCATCAAAGCTTAAATCTACTTTCCAATGCCACTATCTTGAATAAACTATTTTTCAGAAATATGGCATGTCGACTCACAATCAACATTGTGGTCCTTACTGGAATGTAGAAATAGTATCCTAATGACTCTTTAGGATATCCTATGAATCGAGCTCTGAAGGACCAAAATCTCAACTTGTCCGCTGTTGTCTTTGACATAAGCCGGACAACCCCAAATTCTTGAGAAACTCGACTGGTTTCTTTACCGGCCATATCTATACGGTGTGTAGGAGGTTTTAAGGGGAACCTACTATCAGTAAATAGATATGAAGTAACAAATGAATGTATTGCCAAAGATAAATTGATGGTATATGACAGCCATCAATGCAGGATCGAACCATATCCAATAAGTCCGATTCTTCATTCTGAAAACCCCATTGAGTTAGTGTTCCTGGTGGAGCCATTGAGAGACATGCCATTTTTCTTAAGAATAGTCACCGCACATCCCGGCAAGTATTCACCTCCTCGATCTGATCGAAGAAACCTTAAGAGTTCCCCGATGTTGTTCTATTCATGTCTGAATTCTTTGAAACTTTCAAAGGCTCGACTTTGTTCTCATAAAATACCACATACCCATAACCTAGATACATCGCGTAAAAGGTAATGAAGTAGACAAAATCTCTAGCCGCAAAATCAAATGGGCCTGCACACATAATATGTACTGAGCAGGAGCATCTCGGGCCCTCTCCCATGTCCAACAAAAGGGAGTTAGTCATTTGCCTTGAAGACAGAATTCACAAGTTGGATATGACTGAAAAGTCAATGGACTCAATAGCCCATTTTTCTCCAAATTTGTTAATCCTAATCTTCTGCTATATGACCTAATCTCAGGTGCCATAGATATCTATCGTTTGGACTATCCCTAGGTCGTTTGGCATTCACGTTTTGCTCGATAGTTAAAAACAGGTACATCAATTGCAACTGATAAAGACCATTAACAAGAAACCATTTGCAATTTTATTTCTTCAATAAAGAATGTTACAATGGTCCTTAAAGAAGGTGATCACATAACCTCTTGTGCTAAGCATGAAACAGAAATCAAATTCCTGCTAGCTGTAGGCACATAATAACAGTCTTTTAAAACTAAGTCTAAACCAGATGTAATCGCAGAGGTATATTCCCACGGCTACTGCAGCAACTCTTGCTCCATTACCGACGCGTAGGACATGTCTCCATCCTTCAGCCTCCGGCTATCCTCAAGACCCTGCATAGAATGCACAGATGAGCACATAGAACCAGAGTCCAAGCACCCAACTGGATGTAGAAAGAAACCGTAAGGTTAGACTCAATAAACGAGCATACCTCCAGAAGGACCTTCCTTCTTGTTCTTTAGGGTGGCCAGTAAAATAGGCAGTTCCGCTTCCAAATGGCCGTCGCTATTGCAATGGAAACACTTTTCTTTGCCATCGGCCTTTTCTTCGATTCTGCCTCTTCTTCTTTTGATCCTTACACTTTTGGCTTTTTCACAGACTTCTTTTTTCTTTCATAAGACTTTCTTTTGGAAGAAGTTCATTCCATAGCAAAGAACTAAGCTTTAGAACCTTTCATAAAAAGCTCAGCGTAACCAGCATATTCATCAACTCGGCCAGGAATTTTGATGTTTATGCATGTGGTAATTCATGATAGAATGCCCAAATCATCAGTCAAGGATTGCAGAATAAAATCGTTCTGCAGATCCAAGTCCCAACTTCACACCGAGCTTCTCAGCTCTTCCATGTTCTTGATACATTGTCAGACAGTGATCTTGGACTGACGCCCATCACGCATCTTAGCCTTGAAAAGCATTTTGTGACTTGATATTTGGCTGCCGCGACTCTGTTCACCAAACATCTCCTGTAGGTGAGCCATATTTAGGCGAGCAATCCGATATCCTATGTTGGTGTTGGAGCTCATCAGACATCGAGCCCAACATGTAATATCTGGCCTTATTATCTTCGTCAATCCATTTTTCTAGAGATGCTTTCTATTCAACAGATGGACGGGCTGGTAATGTGGGAGGGTCCTGGTCCAAAACATGGGTTAACTTCTCGGAACCCAAAACAATTTTGTAGTTCCTGAGCCAATCTTTATAATTGGGTCCAGTCAGTCTATGTGTGTCCAGGATACGTGCCAATGGGTTTGACGCAGACATATTCCTGTAGAGAGTCAAAGATTCTAGTTAGATACTGTAATTTTGACTTGACCAATTTATTTAGAGATTTTATTTTTAAACAAATTAGCTCCCACTATTTTCTCAGATCCCTACACTCCCTCTGTAGAGATGCGAAAATCTCCATGATTGATGATTTCTAGTGGGTGGTGCGGTCTCACCAACTGACCCATCACCTCACCTAACAGTTATTGGTGATGGGTTAGCCAATGAGTGAACAACTCTTGTTCAATGATTCTCTAATCATGGTGCACCCAAACTTGGTCTCTAATTCATGAATCTCACCGTATCCAAAATATTGATCCACTCCTTAGTTAAGTCAGACCCACCATTTGCATGGACTAGGTTCCTAATTGGGTCTCTCACCGTATTCGGAATATTGAGCCCAACTCATCCTCCAGCCCATAGCATCTAATGCCTAATAGACATGGTTGCGTATTCCCGGTGCAACTGAGCCATTGTATCCAGCCGAGAACAATCAACCCCGGGAAGGGCCCGCACATCTACAATGGTGGAAGACCTCGGACTTAATCTTTTCTTAGGGAGAATTGATTCAGGTCTCTTTAAACTAGACTTGCTTAGTCATAACAATTATGACTAACCTAGTGGCATGGGTCAGCTCGGATTATTAACCACCTAAAATTAGAACTATGTCAACAGATATGGCCAGGTAAGTGAGCCCGGTGGAAGGAATATGCTGTTAACTCGTACAAGAACGCATTCAGGTCGAGTAGCTTCCAATTAAAAACCAGTCGGTTGTCTATGCCAAACTTACCTTAGACACCAAATTATTGAGTCAGAACCAATTGGGTTAGCCTACAATCTAGACTCTAACCTTTGAGCCTAATTAGGTTTGCTTGATCGTGACTCGATCTTGACCAGACTTAATCCTATTAGGCTGGTCAATTTAAGCATTGTTGATCCCATCTAACCAACTCTGATTCGTTTGATCAACCGCTTAACCTAATTGAGCTAACCCGACCCGAACCCAGTATTATGAATATGTCTTAGATCTGAAATTCTCAATTTAGATCTAATTAATATTCATAAACTTAAATTCTTAATTAAGTTGGGTTCATAAACAAAAATATGCACAATAAATCCTAGGGTTTCAGGATCTAGGGTTTGCAGAAAGTAAGTTTTGGGTTTCTCTGATTAAGACGAACACGCAGCACCCCTACACATCAAAAGAACACCCCATCGAATGGGAAGAGAGGGCCTTTAAACCATTCTTCATTCTTATGACCGAACGGCCAAGAGGAACGCCTTAATCAGGAACATGTAAATCTACAAAACAGTATAGATCTATATCATATATCTCATATACAAATTTAGATCTAATCAAGGCATATTTTGCATACATCTCATGTATCATAATCATGCATGTTTCTAGATCTAAATTATCACATAATAATCTAAAAAATTAGATTTAAATTGATCTAATCAAAATAAATTCTAATCTAGATAATTATGTAGAACTATTCTACAACTAGTCTAGGCATGCATCAATCATATCTCATATGATATTTAAAATTAAATAATTTTTATTTACTGTTTATCAGATGTTATTATAACACTTATAATATCAGAAAATAGTAAATAAGAAGATCTAAAATATGATTTAATCAGATTAAATCAAAGACATGCAAAACTATTCTATAGAACTATTCTATTCTAGAACTAGTCATGCATATCTTCATGTTCTTAGATCCAAATCATTTAATTTTAATTTTTCTGATTTCAGATCTGATCACATCTCATGTGACATCTGAAATCACTTTATTTTCTAATTAAAATAAAATAAAATTAGATCTAAATAATTTAGAACCATGGCTCTGATACCAGTTGAAGGAAAATCCTGATTTCCCGGTCCAGGTTCGTCCAGATCTGATCAGATCAAGAGATATATTTCAAAAATTTTTTCTTGATCCCAATCAGATCTTGATATGTTTCAGATCTGATTCTTATTATTTTAATAAATAAAATAAAATAAGATAAATTAAATCAAATTTAATTTACCTGATTTGGGTAATCCTATTACCCTGTAGATGATCCTGATTGCAGCGGAAGGTTCTGGATCTAGCCACGCAAGCGCCTGGCCTCTACCGGTATCCACTCGGGTTGGATCTAGAGATCCTCTTCTTCTCTATCACATCTCCAAAAATTAGATCTGGATCTGATCTGGAGGATCTTCAAAACTCCTTTTGAAGATCAGCAGTCGTCCTTTGCAGCAGCGCAGCCTTCTTCTTTTGATCGCCTTTCTTTTGATCTGGAACGCACCAACCTAAATCCAAAACTCTTTTGGACGTGGAGAGCAAGGGGAGAAGAGACTATGGCATGGAGAAGGAGGGGAGAGGCAGCCTTGGGGCGTGGGGTTTCTCAATTGAATTGCATTAGAATCTGAGTTGGGCGCAGGGTCTTATTTATAGACTAAGCGTGATCCAACTCCTCTTCCTCCCAACCAATCACAACCCTTTGTGAAATCAGATCTAAATCTGATTGGTGGGAATAGAGACCCCTGGATTCCTCCTTAGAGGGTGCCTAAGACCAGTCAAACTGGATTCTTAGTAGAACTCTGATTGGAATCCAAAAGGGAGGTGGAGTCCTTGTCCAACAAGGACTCCAAGGCGCCTCCAACTTGGGCGCATGCCTAGGGTGGCGTGCGCCCTCCTCCTTGCCAGGTTCTGGTAGGGGGATAGGCCCCCACCAGTTCTCCAATAGGTGCATGACACATGGACAAAAGTCAAAGTGTCTATGGTCAACATTTGACCAGTCAAAGGTCAACTTTTGACCAAAGTCAAAAGAACAAAAAATGGCAGGTGACCAAAAATGGCAGGTCATGTCTTATAAAATAAGACAACCTTCTCTAACTTGGACAACCTCCAGTTAGACCATATGAAGGCCTCTGATTGAGCACAAACTCCTTTGGCTCAGTCAGGACAACTTATTTGTGATAGCAAAAGAAGAACGTTAGGTTCAATCGAGTGCTAGCACGATTTCCTTGAACCTAATTGAATCTCATTCAGATCAATTGAACTAGATTAGTTCAATTGATGATCACCAGATTCAAACCCTTATTTGTGTGACCCAGTTAGGTTCAGTTCTGTATGGTAATGGGATATGTCATGATCTCTATCATAGACATCATCGAAACTCCTTTCGATGGATCAGAACTCTTCTGATTCGAACAGCTAGAATGATCGATCATCTAAATCATTCTAATTGCTCCCAAAATCCACCAGTGACACCTAGCAGTATATGGTGGCAACCCATCAGAGCTGAATGCGAAACCTCTTGGTGCAGCTACCTGTGTGATTAAGTTCTTCTATCTTGAGCCCCGATCAGATTAGGGTTAAGGTAAACTCGTCAAACCCTAGTCTCTGTCATATGATATAATCATTCGATTCGAGTCCAATGTGAAAATCTAAATAGAAACTCTTTCTATTATTTCACTCTGCCATGGCCATGGGCTTCAGGACTTGATTCTCATGATTATCATAGGGCTGCTCCTCTACCACCGAGGTAGATAGATTCCCATCTTGATGCAATCCAGTTCCTACAATGAACATGCTATAGCCAACATACACCTCAGGGTTCCATATGGCTAGGAGACCGAGTAATGGTGTAGTCAAACTATAACACCCTCAAGGTGAACTGCCGATGCATCTCAGGTCAAAGAACCAGACACACTACTGCAGCATCGAGTCAGTCATTGACGAGAAGGTAGACTTCCTAATGACTACTCGAGGTGGTCACGCTCAGTGCCCTCGTTCTCTAACGAGTACCTGTACTCTCACTCCGGTGTCTCCACACCATAGACTCAAGACTCATCTACTAAAGAGAAGCGATCGTACACCAACCTTCCGGATCAATCACCATCCTCGTGATGATCCTATGGTCAGAAGCTGTTTATGAGTTAATAATGATTATTCATGTCTTAAATTTTCAACTCTTGAAAATATGAATTATCATTACCATTAACTCAAAGGATGTATCACAGACACTAAATACACAGATGTGATAGAAAATAACCCATTTTATTAATTATAGTCAAAATTATAATTTTGCCCCTAGAAGTGTATTACAAGTGTCAGCCAATTCTGGCTTCTAGGGCACATATATCTCACACCTTCTTGTTCTTTAGGGTGGCCAGGTAAGTAGGACAGTTCCGCTTCCAATGACCGTCGCTGTTGCAATGGAAATACTTTCCTTTGCCATCGGCCTTTTTCTTCGATTCTGCCTTCTTCTTCTTTGATCCTTCCACCTTTTGCTTTTTCACAGACTTCTTTTTCTTTCCATAAGACTTTCTTTTGGAAGAAGTCCGTTCCATAGCAAGAACTGAGCCTTTAGAACCTTTCATAGAAAGCTCAGCGGTAACCAGCATATTCATTAACTCGGCCAAGGAATTCTGAAGTTTATGCATGTGGTAATTCATGATGAATTGCCCATATGCATCAGTCAAGGATTGCAGAATAATATCATTCTGCAGGTCCAAGTCTAACTTCACACCGAGCTTCTCAAGCTCTTCCATGTCCTTGATCATTGTCAGACAGTGATCTTGGACTGACTGCCCATCACGCATCTTAGCCTTAAAAAGTCGTTTTGTGACTTGATATTTGGCTGCGCGACTCTGTTCACCAAACATCTCCTGCAGGTGAGCCAACATTTGGCGAGCAGTCCCGATATCCTCATGTTGGCGCTGGAGCTCATCAGACATCGAGCCCAACATGTAATATCTGGCCTTATTATCTTCGTCAATCCATTTTTCCAGAGACGCTCTCTGTTCAACAGATGGACGGGCTGGTAAGGTGGGAGGGTCCTGGTCCAAAACATGGGTTAACTTCTCAGAACCCAAAATAATTTTGTAGTTCCTGAGCCAATCTTTATAATTGGGTCCAGTCAGTCTATGTGTGTCCAGGATACGTGCCAATGGGTTGGACGCAGACATTTTCCTGTAGAGAGTCAAAGATTCTAGTTAGATACTGTAATTTTGACTTGACCAATTTATTTAGGGATTTTATTTTTAAACAAATTAGCTCCCACTATTTTCTCGGATCCCTACACTCCCTCTGTAGAGATGCAAAAATCTCCACGATTAATGATTTCTAGTGGGTGGTGCGGTCTCACCAACTGACTCATCACCTCACCTAACAGTTATTGGTGATGGGTTAGCCAATGAGTGAACAACTCTTGTTCAATGATTCTCTAATCATGGTGCACCCAAACTTGGTCTCTAATTCATGAATCTCACCGTATCCGAAATATTGATCCACTCCTTAGTTAAGTCAGACCCACCATTTGCATAGACTGGGTTCCTAATTGAGTCTCTCACCGTATCCGAAATATTGAGCCCAACTCATCCTCCAGCCCATAGCATCCAATGCCTAATAGACATGGTTGCATCTTCCCGGTGCAACTGAGCCACTGTATCCAGCCGAGAACAATCAACCCCGGGAAGGGCCCGCACATCTACAATGGTGGAAGACCTCAGACTTAATCTTTTCTTAGGGAGAATTGATTCAGGTCTCATTAAACTAGACTTGGCTTAGTCATAACAATTATGACTAACCTAGTGGCATGGGTTAGCTCGGATTATTGACCACCTCAGATCAGAACTGTGTCAACAGATATGGCCAGGTAAGTGAGACCGGTGGAAGGAATATGCCATTAACTCGTACAAGAACGCATTCAGGTCGAGTAGCTTCCAATTAAAAACCAGTCGGTCGTCTATGCCAAACTTACCTTAGACACCAAATTGTTGAGTCCAGAACCAATTGGGTTAGCCTACAATCCAGACTCTAACCTCTGAGCCTAATTAGGTCTTGCTTGATCGTGACTCGATCTTGACCCAGACTTAATCCTATTAGGCTGGTCAATTTAAGCATTGTTGATCCCATCTAACCAACTCTTGATTCGGTTTGATCAACCGCTTAGACCTAATTGAGCTACCCAAGCCCGAACCCAGTATTATGAATATGTCTTAGATCTGAAATTCTCAATTTTAGACCTAATTAATATTCCATAAACTTAATTCTTAATTAAGTAGGGTTCATAAACAAAATATGCACAATAAATCCTAGGGTTTCAGGATCTAGGGTTTTGCAGAAAGTAAGTTTTGGGTTTCTGATTAAGGACGAACACGCAGCACCCCTACACATCATAAGAACACCCCATCGAATGGGAAGAGAGGGCCTTTAAACCCTTCTTCGTTCTTATGACCGGACGGCCAAGAGGAACGCCTTAATCAGGAACATTCAATACTACAAAACAATATCAGATCTATATCATATATCTCATATATAAAGTAGATCTAATCATGGCATATTTTGCATACATCTCATGTATCAAATCATGCATGTTTTCAGATCTAAATTATCTCATAATAATCTAAAAAATTAGATTTAAATTGATCTAATCAAAATAAATTCTAATCTAGACAATTATGTAGAACTATTCTACAACTAGTCTAGACATGCATCAATCATATCTCATATGATATTCAAAAATTAAATAATTTTTATTTGCTGTTTTTTAGATGTTATTATAACACTTATAATATCAAAAAATAGTAAATAAAAAGATCTAAAATATGATTTAATCAGATTAAATCAAAAACATGCAAGACTATTCTATAGAACTATTCTATTCTAGAACTAGTCATGCATATCTTCTAATCTTAGATCCAAATTATTTAATTTTAATTTTTTCTGATTTCAGATCTGATCACATCTCATGTGACATCTGAAATCACTTATTTTCTAATTAAAATAAATTTAAAATCAGATCTAAATAATTTTAGAACCATGGCTCTGATACCAGTTGAAGGGAAATCCTGATTTTTCGGTCCAGGTTCGTTCAGATCTGATCAGATCAAGAGATATATTTCAAAAATTTTTCTCTTGATCCCAATCAGATCTTGATATATGTTTTAGATCTGATTCTTATTATTTTAATAAATAAAATAAAATAAGATAAATTAAATCAAATTTAATTTACCTGATTTGGGTAATCCTATTACCCTGTTGATGATCCTGTTTGCAGCGGAAGGTTCTGGATCTAGCCACGCAAGCGCCTGGCCTCTACCGGTATCCACTCGGGCTGGATCTGGAGATCCTCTTCTTCTCTATCACACCTCCAAAAATTAGATCTGGATCTGATCTGGAGGATCTTCAAAACTCCTTTTGAAGATCTGCAGTCGTCCTTTGCAGCAGTGCAGCCTTCTTGCTTTTGATCGCCTTTCTTTGATCTGAATCGCACCAACCAAGGTCCAAAACTCCTTTTGGACGTGGAGAGCAAGGGGAGAAGATGACTTTGGCATGGAGGAAGGAGGGGAGAGGCAGCCTTGGGGCATGGGGTTTGATCTCAATTGAATTGCTTTAGAATCTGAGTTGGGCGCAGGGTCTTATTTATAGACTAAGCTGTGATCCAACTCCTCTTCTTCCCAACCAATCACAACCCTTTGTGAAATCAGATCTAAATCTGATTGGTGGGAATAGAGTCCCCTGGATTCCTCCTTAGAGGGCGCCTAAGACCAGTCAAAGTTGGTTCTTAGAAGAACTCTAATTGGAATCCAAAAAGGAGATGGAGTCCTTGTCCAACAAGGACTCCTAAGGCGCCTCCAACTTGGGCTCACGCCTACCCTTGGCGTGCGCCCTTCCTCCTTGCCAGGTTCTGGCAGGGGGACAGGCCCCCACCAGCTCTCCAATAGGTGCATGACATGTGGTCAAAAGTCAAAGTGTCAATGGTCAACGTTTGACCAGTCAAAGGTAGACTTTTGACCAAAGTCAAAGAACAAGAAATGGCAGGTGACCAAAAATGGCAGGTAATGTCTTACAAATAAGACAACCTTTTCTGACTTGGACAACCTCCAGTCAGACCATATGAAGGCCTCTGATTGAGCACAAACTCCTTTGGCTCAGACAGGACAACTTATTTATGATAGCAAAAGAAGAACGTTAGGTTCAATCGAGTGCTAGCACGATTTCCTTGAACCTAATTGAATCTCATTCAGATCAATTGAACTAGATCAGTTCAATTGATGATCACCAGATTCAAACCCTTGTTTGTGTGACCCAGTTAGGTTCAGTTCTGTATGGTAATGGGATATGTCATGATCTCTATCATCGACATCATCGAAACTCCTTTCGATGGATCAGAACTCTTCTGATTCGAACAGCTAGAATGATCGATCATCTAAATCATTCTAATTGCTCCCAAAATCCACCAGTGACACCTAGCAGTATATGGTGGCAACCCATCAGAGCTGAATGCGAACCTCTTGGTGCAGCTACCTGTGTGATTAAGTTCTTCTATCTTGAGCCCCGATCAGATTAGGGTTAAGGTAAACTCGTCAAACCCTAGTCTCTGTCATATGATGTAATCATTCGATTCGAAGTCCAATGTGAAAATCTAAATAGAAACTCTTTCTATTATTTCACTCTGCCATGGCCATGGGCTTCAGGACTTGATTCTCATGATTATCATAGGGCTGCTCCTCTACCACCGAGGTAGATAGATTCCATCTTGATGCAATCCAGTTCCTACAATGAACATGCTATAGCCAACATACACCTCAGGGTTCCATATGGCTAGGAGACCGAGTAATGGTGTAGTCAAACTATAACACCCTCAAGGTGAACTGCCGATGCATCTCAGGTCAAAGAACCAGACACACTACTGCAGCATCGAGTCAGTCTTGACAGAAGGTGACCCTAATGACATTCACGCTCTGCCCTCGTTCTCTAACGAGTACCTGTACTCTCGCTCCGGTGTCTCCACACCGTAGACTCAAGACTCATCTACTAAAGAGAAGCGATTGTACACCAACCTTTCCGGATCAATCACCATCCTCGTGATGATCCTATGGTCGGGAGCAATTTATGAGTTAATAATGATTATTCATGTCTTAAATTTTCAACTCTTGAAAATATGAATTATCATTGCCATTAACTCAAAGGATGTATCACAGACACTAAATACACATATGTGATAGAAAATAATCCATTTATTGCTTTTAGTTAAAATTACAATTTTGCCCCTAGAAGTGTATTACAAGTGTCAGCCAATTCTGACTTCTAGGGCACATATATCTAACAACTCATGCCCAAAACCTCTTGAGCATGGAAAGGAGAGAGAGGACCAGAGGGTGGCATGGAGAAGGAGGGAGAGAGGCTTTGTGGCATGGGCTAAAGATAGAAGCATTAAATTCTAGGCACAGACAGGATTTATATAGATCCTACTGCACCATGCAGTGCCACATCATTCCGATCAATCATGGCCCTTTATGCAATCAAATCTAAATCTGATTGATGGGATGACATCATCTGATTCAATCAGATGAGAGACCCTCAAAACCCTCCTAAGGTGGTGCTAAGACTGGGTCAAACAAGAGTTCTTGATGCCATAGAGTTCAATCCTCTGAAGCAATCATGGAGTCCCATCTATACAGGACTCCTCCTTGAAGTGTCCAGGGTCAACATTTAACCAATGTTCGAAAATAAGAATTAGTAGGTGACCGAAAATGATAGGTGTTGTCTTAAATTTATCTCATAAATTAAGATAACCCTTTTTTGATCTGGACAAGCTCCAGTCAGACTAAGTAATGATTTTTGAGTGAGCCCAAATATATTTGGCTCAGTCGAGACCAGCTATAATGATTATTAAAGGAGAACATTTGGCTCAATCGTGTGCTAGCATGATTTTCTTGAACCTAATTTAATCTTATTCAAATCAATTGAACTGAGTTAGTGCAGTTGATGACATCCAGATTCAAATCCTTGTTTGTGAGATCTAGTTAGGTTCAGTTTCATATGGTAATGGGATATGTCGCGATCTTTATCATCGACATCATCGAAACACCTTCCGATGGATCAAAACTTTTCTAATTCTGACAACTAGTATGATCGATCATCCAAATCATTCTAATTGCTCTCAAAATCCACTAGTGACACCAAGCACCATATGGTGGCAACCCATCAGAACTGAAAGTGAACCTCTCGGTGCAGTTACCTGTGTGATTAAGTTTCTCTATCTTGAGCCCCGATCGGATTAGGGTTAAGGTGATCTCGTCAAACCCTAATATCCATCATATGAATTAATCATTCGATTCAGGTTCAATGTGAAAACCCTAATAGAAACTCTTTCTATTATTTTACTCTGCCATGGCGATGGGCTTATAGACTTGATTCTCATGATCATC
This sequence comes from Cocos nucifera, assembly GCA_006176705.1. NCBI lineage: Eukaryota > Viridiplantae > Streptophyta > Magnoliopsida > Arecales > Arecaceae > Cocos > Cocos nucifera. The sequence goes on along the minus strand of QRFJ01002432.1, from coordinate 75,930 downwards.
ATAGGGCTGCTCCTTATCTACCAAGGTAGATAGATCCCCTATTGGTGTAATCCAATTCCTACAATGAACATGCTATAGCCAACATACACCTAAGGGTTCTAAATGGCTAGAAGACTGAGTTATGGTATAGTCAAACTATAACACCCTCAAGATGAACTGTCAATGCATCTCAGATCAAAGAATCAGACACACCACTACAGCTTCGAGCCAATAATCGATGAGAAGGTAGACTTCCTCATGACTGCTCGAGGTGGTCACGCTCAGTGCCCTCATTCTCTAACAAGTATTTATACTCTCGCTCTGGTGTCTCTACACCATAGACTCAAGACTCGTCTATCCTAAAGAAGTGATCGTACACCAACCTTCTAGATCAATCACCATCCTCATGATGATCCTACGATCGGGAGCATTTTAGGAGTTAATAATGATAATTCATGCCTTAAATTTTCAACTCTTGAAAATATGAACTATCATTACCATTAACTCAAGGGATACATCACAAACACTTTCAAATATACATTATGATAGAAAATAATTTATTTTATTATTTATAGTCAAAATTATAATTTTGTTCTTAGAAGTATATTATAAGTGTCAGCCAATCTAGTTTCTAGGGCAGACATATCTAATACTGATGTATATGGACCAAAGAGCACAAGTGTCAGAGGTGGATATTTTTACTTCATTACTTTCATAGATGATCTATCCAGATATGGATATGTCTATCTGATGAAACACAAGTTGGATTCATTTGAAATGTTCAAATGATTCCAAAGTGAAGTAGAAAAATAAACTCAAAAGAGTATCAAAACTCTTCAATCTAACCAAGAAGGAAAATATCTTTTCGATGAGTTTCTCATATATCTAGGAGAGAATGGGATTCTCTCACAATGAACTCCTCCAAGAACACCATAGCATAATGGTGTGTCTAAAAAAAAAAATTGAACTCTGTTAGACATGGTCCGATCCATGATGGGTTTTGCCAGCTTGCCGATATTCTTCTAGGGATATGCACTCGAATCAACTTATTATCTATTAAATAGAGTTTCAAGTAAATCTGTAGTTAAGACTTCATATAAGATATAGACTTGATGTAAGCCAGCACTTTCATACCTTAGGATTTGAGGGTGCCCGACTTATGTCAAACAATTAGTTACAGATAAACTTGGACCTAGGTCTGACAAGTGCACATTTATAGGATATCCAAAAGAGACTAAAGGATACTATTTCTATCATGCTAATGAATAAAAGGTATTCATCAGCCTTAAGGCAATCTTTTCAAAAAAGAAATTTTTTGGTGAAGAAGCTATTGCCTCTAAAGTTGAACTTGATGAAGTTCAGTAGGTAGAAAAATTGACACCTGTAGCTGAATCTGAGTCGGATTTGATTAGATCAGATTTGAAGCCTAGTATACCTGCACCATTAAGATGATCTGGTAGAGTACCACATCATCCGGATAGATACTATGATTTTTTGATCCAAGATGGTGATCCCATCAAACTCGATGAGAATGATGAGGATCCGATCACTTATATGGATGTAATGCAGAGACTCGATTCTAAGAAATACCTTCAGACCATGAAATCTAAAATGGAATCCATGAAGGTCAATGATGTGTGGACATTGGTTGACCCACTCGAAGGGATTCAATTTATTGGGTGTAAATGGATTTTCAAAAAAAAAAGAGGCACAGATGAAAAAGTGGAGATCTATAAAGTCTATTTGGTTGCGAAGGGATATCATCAACATTATGGTATTGACTATGATGAGACATTCTTTTCTATGGCATTGCTTAAATCTATTCGGATAATGCTTGTGATAGCTGTCCATCTGGACTATGAGATCTAGCAGATGGATGTGAAGACAGCTTTTCTAAATAGAGAGCTGGCCAAAGAGGTGTATATAATATAACTTGAGGGATTCATATCCACAGATGAGTCCAAGATGTGAAAGCTTCAGAGATCCATTTATGGATTGAAGCAGGCATCTCAAAGTTGGAACATGCATTTTGATAAGGTGATCAAAATGCATGGCTTCATTAAGAATGGAGATGAGCCCTACATTTATAAATGGACAAATGATCTAGTAGTGATATTTCTTATCTTGTACATGGATGATATTCTTTTAATTGAGAATGACATCCCCGCACTACAGGAAATAAAGGTCTGGTTGTCATCAGAGTTCTTCATTAAGGACTTGGGTGAAGCATTTTACATCCTAGGGATGAAGATCTATAGGGATAGATCTAAAAGAATGCTTGGGTTATCCTAGTCTATGTACATAGATACTGTACTGAAGAGGTTCAGCATGGAAAATTCTAAAAAGAACTATCTCCTGATAGGCCATAAATTTTTTTTCTCTAAGAAGGATTGTCCGACAACTCCTGAAGAGAGAGAGCATATGAGTAGAGTCCCATATGCTTCGACAGTGGGACCTATCATGTATGCCATGATATATATGAGATCAGATGTGGCATACTCACTAGGAGTAGTGAGTAGATACCAGTCTGACCCTGAAGAAAACCACTAAGAAGTGGTTAAAACCATCCTTAAGCATTTAAGAAATGCTAAGGACTAATGGTTGATTTATGACAAGTCAGATCTGAAACTTATGGGATTTATAGATTCTATCTTTCAATCTGACCATGATGACAATAGAAGCATATCGGGATATATCTTTACTTTAAATGGTGGAGCTATCTGCTGGAAGAGTTTCAAGTAGCATATTATGGCAAACCCTATTTGCGAAGCAAAGTACATCGCAGCATCAGATGTCATGAAGGAAGCTGTGTGGTTGAAAAAGTTTATCATCAAGCTTGGAGTAGCACCCTTTTTAAACGGTTTGATCTTGCTCTATTGCAATAGCACTGGTGCCATAGCTCAGGCAAAAGAACCAAAGACATACTAGCAGATAAAGCACATCTTGCACCGCTTCCACCTGATCTGGGAGATCATGGATTGAGGTGACGTCGACCTTCAGAAGATCGACAAAAAGGAGAACCTGGCCGACCCCTTCACTAAAGCTCTGATGATAAAGGAGTTCAATAACTATAAGTCGAAGATGGGTATTAGATACTATGCCGAGTGGCTTTAGGATAAGTGGGAGTTATTGAAAAATATATCCCAAAGTCAATCATCAATCTGTTGATGGTTGAGCTACATTGTATCTATAATTGATTCATTAATAAATAAAATATATTTTTAGCATTTTTTTTATCAAAAGTATTCATCTTCTAACAAACTTCATTATTGTGATGAAGTCTTTAGGACTATTTAGCTTCGATAAAGAGAGGATTTATCGATTAGTCCTTAAATTTGTTCATGACCAAATGATAGGCTGTTAATTAGGACAATAGTATCTATCGAGCATAGGTCACTGTATGCCATATAGGTTGGTTATTCTCTTAACCAAGGAGTATAGAGACACTGGTATGGCATACAGGTGAGATGTATGGGTACATCATCATTGAACGTGACCAACTCTAAAGTATTCTATTGTCGAGAATGTCTTTGATGAGATATAGGCATAAGTGTCCCTTAGACCTGAGATCATCTTAATAACTTGTAAGTAACTCACTGTACTTTGATACTGGACTAACTGAATTTTTAATTCAGTAACGAAAAGCTTCTGGGCATAGTCAAGTACTTATGAAGTCAGAGTGCGATCAAGATAGAATTGACCACTCCAAGAGTTGGAGAAAAATGTATCACTATATTTTAATATAGCCAAACCTTGGTCAGGATAATCCATCAGATGGATTTGATATTGTGGACAACCTTATCAGACTTGATAGTTGAACTTTGAGGTATCCTATGAGTATTTTGGTCAAGGAGATAAATTATATAAAAACTATATCCGCATGGGTTCTAAGGATGTCGTTATACACATTCGACCTATCTGACCGTCGTGTACCATTGCTAGATGGTCATTTTGATTAGTACAAGAATTTATTTTTATACTATTGACTTAGGTTTAGACCTATGAGGTCACACACATTAGAGTTCATGATCCGATTGGATGGTTGATCAACGATTAAGAATCGTTCTAGGGTTAAACGATCAATACGATTGATGTTTAACCTAGTGCAAATGTTGCAAGATGATTGATTAGCAATTAGATTACTAATTGACTTAATTTAATTAAGCCAAAGGGCTAAGATTAAGTTTAATTAAATATAATTTAATTAAATTTAGTTTGAGCTTGATTGGATCAAGTCTAATTGGTTTATTGGATAAGCCAAATGCAAGGAAAAACTAGTCCTAGTTCAACTAGGACTTGGATAAAAATTAAATATAATTTAATTAAATTTTTAATTAGTTTATAATATAATTTAATTGGATTGAATTAATTCTAGTTTAAGAAATCATGTTGGACCAAGTCAAAATAAGAATCCTAGTAAGACTAGGAACTTTCCTCCTTGCGCCACCTTAGTCCCAATGCCCACCCTTCACACCCCCTTTGATTTTGTGTGAATTCTCCATGCCCAAGAGAAGCCCACCACATCTCAAAGTCCTCTTTCTTTTTTACATGGTAAATTAAGTGTGGACCAAGTCAAAGTAGGAATTGGTTTTGATTTCAAATTCTATGAGATAGAATTTTAACAAACCAAATTCTTCCTATAGTGCACCGATTCCACCCAAATTTTTTTCAAAATTTTTGTGGCTTTTAGAGGGGTTTTTGTATGATAAAACCTAGTGGTCCACAGTAGAAAAGAAGGAGGGGGCACCCTAGGTGCCCCTTGTCTTGCCCAATTTGGACATTCCTTGTCCAAGTATTTGACCTAGATAAGGACTCCTCTATATCTCTCTATATAGAATGAATTTTGGATTGATTTTTGGATATATTCTAGATTAGTGAGAGACCTTTGGAATTCATGAAAATTAGAAAGAAAGAGTATTAGGGCATGAGGATTTCATAGACACCAATCTAAGTGTCTAGGTAAGAGAACAAAGAAGAAGAAGAAGGATTCTTCTTCTAGGATTTTTCTTTGATCTCTTCCTTCTTCTTTAGAGATTTTTGAGAGGTGTCTCAAGTTCAAAATCTCTTCCCCTTCCTTTTGAAAATTGGGGAGTCCAAGATTTGAAGAAGGTGGTTCTAGATCGATCGTCAAAGAAGGATCAGTAAAGTACTGGCATACTATGCTGATTTTCTACATCAAACTTCTAATCATGGTTCGTGGGCTCATGTGGATGACTCTTAGAGGTAGGACATGTGTGCGGCTCATAATATTATCCTCAAGCCTAGTTCAGCAAGTTAGAATGTCTAACTTGCATAGGTAATAGATCTGATCTGTTATTTTCATACCTACATTAAATGTAGTGCATATACATGTTGATGTGATCAACATATTTTAGTTTCTTCTTTAGATTTTAATTTCTAATTTAATAACATACTATGATCATGTAATAGATCTTAGATCTATAATATTTTTTAGAATTTAAAATTATTTTTTATTAATTTTAGTTTTTCGCTGTCTGATCTTGAAAAAGTTTCAAGATTTAGCCCTGAAATCCTAGATCTGGTTCTATCATCTACCAGTTATATATTGATGTTTCTATTTTTAATATCGAGTAATACATGAATGCCATAGGATCAAAGTGACATAGGGATAGTCTAAATGATAGGTATCATTGGTACCTTAGGCTAGATCATATAGCAGAAGACAAAGTTAATAAATTGGAAAAATTCGAACTATTGAGTTCATTGACTTCCGAATCATATCCGATTTGTGAATTATGCCTTCATGGCAGAATGATCAAGCTCCCTTTTGTAGGACATTGAAAAAGAGTCACAAACCTACTTATCTTGGTACATAGATGTGTGCAGCTCATTTGATATGCCGATCAGAGATAATTATATCTACTTCATCATCTTTACCGATGTTTTATCTCGATATGGATATATGTATTTGATGCGACATATGTTTGAAGCCTTTAAAAAGTTCAAGAAATTTACATTTGAAGTAGAAAATAAATAAAAAAATTCATTAAGGTTCTTCGATCAGATCGAGGAGGTGAATATCTTAGTTAGGAATTCCTAAACTATCTCAAAAATAGTGGCATAGTCTCATAATGGACTCCACTTGGAACGCCTCAACTCAACGAGATTTCAGAATGAAGAAACTAGATCCTATTAGATATGGTCCAATCCATGATGAGCTTCATGAACCTCCCTGAGTTTTTTTGGAGACATAGTCTAATGAGTGCAATATATTTATTGAATAGGATTTCTTCTAAAATCGTTCCACCATATCGTATGAGTTATGGCATGGTAAGAAATCAAGTTTGAGTCACCTCAAAATTTAGAATTGTCCAGCTCATGTCAAGAGATAGTAGGTGGACAAGTTAGAGTCTAGGTCCTTTAGAGCTCGATTCATAGGATATCCTAAAGAGTCGTTAGGATATTACTTCTATCTTTCAGAAGACCATAATGTGATTATGAGTCAACATGCCATCTTTCTTAAAAAATAGTTTATTCAAGATGGTGGCATTAAAAGATAGATAAGGCTCAAGAAAAAAGTCTCCCAAGAGCAATGAGCTAAGAAACCTATGGAGCCCAATCAGCTTGGGCCAGTTCAAACATAACTTCTTCCACCTCATAGGTCAAATAGAATTTCTCGTTCTCCTGAAAGGTACTTAGGTACTATTTTAGAGGATGTTGAAAAAATATTTCTTACAGAAAATGGGGTTCATGATGATAATCCTAAGACCTATGATGAGGTGATATCAGATATCGACTCCGAAAAATGATCAGAGGCAATGAAGTTAGAGACTGACTTAATGCACTCGAACCATGTCTGGATCTTGGTAGATCCATCTGAAGGTATAGTACCTATTGGGTATAAATGGATCTACAAGAAAAAGACAGGTACTGATGGGAATGTAAAGACATTCAAAGTAAGGCTCATAGCAAAAGGGTATGGTTAGCGTGAAGGTATTGACTATTAAGATACCTTTTCGTCAGTAGCCATGCTTAAATCCATCCACACATTACTTGCTGTTGTAGCCTATTTCAATTATGAAATATGGTAGATGGACATGAAAATGATATTCTTAAATGGACATCTTGAGGAAGATATCTATATGGAATAGCCGCTTGATTTCACATCCAGTGATGGTGATCACAAGGTATGCAAGCTGCAAAGGTTCATATATGGACTTAAGCAAGCATCTCAAAGCTGGAATACTTGTTTCAATGAAGTGATCAAATCATTAAGTTTCATAAAAAATGAGGAGAAGTTTTGTGTATTCAAAAAGGTTAGTGGGAGTGCTGTTGTTTTCTTCGTACTGTACGTGGATGACTTTCTTCTAATTGAAAATGATATTTCTATGCTGACCACGGTCAAAATATGGTTGTCTAAAGAGTTCTCTATGAAAGACCTAGGAGAAACATCCTTTATTCTTAAAATTAAGATCTATAAAGATAGATCGAATAGGATGCTAGGACTTTTACAGAAGATGTATATAGAGGAGGTACTAAAGAGGTTTAGCATGAAAAACTCTAAAAGATGTCTAGTACCCTTTAGATATGGCATTCATCTCTAAGAAAATGTGCCCTAGCACACTTGGGAAGATTGAACGCATGAGTAAGATTCCTTATGGTTTGGCAATAGGGAGCCTCATGTATGCCATGCTATGTACATGATCTGATATTGTCCATGCTATGAGTGTCACGAGCAGATATCGATCGAATCCAGATGAAGAGCATTCTATGAAATGTATCTTTAAATACTTAAGAAGAACTAAGGATATGTTTCTAATTTTTGGTAATGGAGAACTCCAGTTCTAGGGGTACACAAACTGAGACTTTATGTCTGATATGGATGATCGAAAGTCAACATCTAGCAGTATATTTGTATGCAATGGTGGTGCTATCAACTGAAAGAGTTTCAAGCAGACTTTGTTAATAGATTCCACCATGGAAGTAGAGACATCGCTGCATCAAAAGCCATGAAGGAGGCATTATGGTATTAGAAGTTTATTATAGAGCTAGGAGTGATGCCATTCCTTTATACTGCGACAATAATGGCACTATAGCCCTAGCTAAGAAGTCAAGGTTTCACAAGAAATCCAAGCACATCGAGCGATAATTCCACATCATCCATGATTACATCGAGAAAGGTTATGTCGAGGTTAAGAGAGTTGATGCCGTAGACAATGCGGCTGACCCACTAACAAAACTGTTGGAATAGCAGAAGATCGATGCGCACCATAAGAAGATGGGACTTAGATTTGTAGCCAATTGGCTTTAGGTCAAGCGAGAGTTTGTTAGATGTGCATCCTAGAAGCTAGATTGACTAACACTTGTAATACACTTCTAAGGATAATTTTATAATTTTAATTATAAATTAATAAAAAAAATTATTTTCTATCATAGTGTGTATTTAAAGTGTCTGTGATACATTCTTTAAGTTAATGATAATGACAATTAATATTTTCAAGAGTTAAAAATTTAAGATATGAATTTTCATAATTAACTCATAAACTGCTCCTGATCATAGGATCATCATGAGAATGGGGATCGATCCAGAAGATTGGTGTACGATTGCTTTCTTAGGATAGATGAGTCTTGAGTCTATGGTGTGGAGATACTAGAGCGAGAATATAGGTTATCATTAGAAAATAAGGGTACTGAGCGTAACCACCTCGAGCCGTAATAAGGGAGTCTATCTTCTCGTCAATGACTAGCTCGATGCCATAGTGGTGTGTCTGGTTCTTTGAGCTGAGGTACATCGGTAGTTTACTTTGAGGGTGTTATAGTTTGACTACACCATAATTTGATCTCCTAGCCATTCAAAACTCTGAGGTGTATGTTAGCTATAGCATGTTCATTGTAGGAATTAGAATACACCAATAGAGGATCTATCTACCTCGGTAGATGAGGAGTAGCCCTATGATGATCATGAGATTAAGTCCACAAGCCCATAGCCATGACAGTGTGAAGATGATAGAAAGAGTTTCTATTAGATTTTTACATTAGACTCAAATTGAATGATTAATTCATATGATAGATATTGGGTTTGATGAGTTCACCTTAACCCTAATACTGTCGGGACTCAAGATAAAAGAATTCAATCACATAGGTAGCTGTACCAAGAGGTTTACTTTCAGTTTTGATGGCTTGCCATCATATACTGCTAGATTTCACTGATGGATTTTAAGAGCAATTAGGATGATCTTGATGATCGATTATTCTAATTGTCTGAATTAAAAAAGTTCTAGTCTATTAAAAGATATTTTGATGATGGAGATCATGATATATCTCATTACCATACGGAGCTGAACTTAACTGGATCACACAAATAATAGTTTAGGTCTGGATGTGATCAATCAAGCTAACCTAGTTCGATTGATTTGGATTGGATCTAATTAGGTTCAAGAAAATTGTGCTAGCACATGATTGAGCCTAACTTTTTCCTTCTATAGTCTTTCTGGTTCATCTTAGCTGAGCAAAATTAGTTTGGGCTCAGTAGAGAACCCTATATGGGTTTGTCTTTATCTAATTGGAGCTTGTCTAGGTCAGAAAAGGAATGTCTTAATCTATTAGATGGAAATAAGACAACACTTGCCAATTCTTGTCACTACCTACCTTTTTTGATTTTATTAGGACATTGACCCATCGTTTGACCTGTTAGATATGTGCGCCCTAGAAGCTAGAATTGGCTGACACTTGTAATACACTTCTAGAAGCAAAATTATAATTTTAACTATAAATAATAAAATGGATTATTTTCTATCACATATGTGTATTTAGTGTCTATGACATATTTCTTGAGTTAATGGTAATGATAATTCTTATTTTTAAGAGTTGAAAATTTAAGACAAGAATTTTCATTATTAACTCATAAACATGCTCCCGACCATAGGATCATCACGAGGATGGTGATTGATCCGAAAAGTTAGTGTACAATCGCTTCTTTATAGTAGATGAGTCTTGAGTCTACGATGTAGACACACTGGAGCGAGAGTACAGGTACTCGTTAGAGAACGAGGGCACTGAGTGTGACCACCTCGAGTAGTCATAAGGAAGTCTACCTTCTCGTCAATGACTGACTCGATGCTGCAGTAGTGTGTCTGGTTCTTTGACCTGAGATGCATCGGCAGTTCACCTTGAGGGTGTTATAGTTTGACTACACCATTACTCGGTCTCCTAGCCATATGGAATCCCTGAGGTGTATGTTGGCTATAGCATGTTCATTGTAGGAACTGGATTGCATCAAGATGGAATCTATCTACCTCGGTGGTAGAGGAGCAGCCCTATGATGAATCATGAGAATCAAGTCCATGAAGCCCATGGCCATGGCAGAGTGAAATAATAGAAAGAGTTTCTATTTAGATTTTCACATTGGACTCGAATCGAATGATTACATCATATGACAGAGACTTAGGGTTTGACGAGTTCACCTTAACCCTAATCTGATCGGGGCTCAAGATAGAAGAACTTAATCACACAGGTAGCTGCACCAAGAGGTTCGCATTCAGCTCTGATGGGTTGCCACCATATACTGCTAGGTGTCACTGGTGGATTTTGGGAGCAATTAGAATGATTTAGATGATCGATCATTCTAGCTGTTCGAATCAGAAGAGTTCTGATCCATCGAAAGGAGTTTCGATGATGTCGATGATAGAGATCATGACATATCCCATTACCATACAGAACTGAACCTAACTGGGTCACACAAACAAGGGTTTGAATCTGGTGATCATCAATTGAACTGATCTAGTTCAATTGATCTGAATGAGATTCAATTAGGTTCAAGAAAATCGTGCTAGCACTCGATTGAACCTAACGTTCTTCTTTTACTATCATAAATAAGTTGTCCTGACTGAGCCAAAGGAGTTTGTGCTCAATCAGAGGCCTTCATATGGTCTGACTGGAGGTTGTCCAGGTCAGAAAAAGGTTGTCTTAATTTATGAGATAAGAGACAACACCTTCCATTTTTGGTCACCTACCATTTCTTATCCTTTGACTTTGGTCAAACGTTGATCTTTGACCTTGGACATCTACCCATATATCATGCACATGAGAGACTTTTTAACCAAGTCACCTGCCATTTCTTGGCAGATGGAGGGTCACGCCTAGGATGGCGTGCACCCCATTTGATAAAACTTAGTCCCATAACGGATGGGACTCAGGTTGCTTATTGGATTCAAACTAGGTGACCCTTTGACTTTTGACCACATGTCATGCACCTATTGGAGAGCTGGTGGGGGCCTGTCCCCCTGCCAGAACCTGGCAAGGAGAAGGGCGCACGCCAAGGGTGGCGTGAGCCCAAGTAGGAGGCGCCTAGGAGTCCTTGTTGGACAAGGACTCCACCTCTCCTTTTTGGATTCCAATTAGAGTTCTTCTAAGAACCAACTTTGACTGGTCTTAGGCGCCCTCTAAGGAGGAATCCAGGGGTCTCTATTCCCACCAATCAGATTTAGATCTGATTTCACAAAGGGTTGTGATTGGTTGGGAGGAAGAGGAGTTGGATCACGCTTAGTCTATAAATAAGACCCTGCGCCCAACTCAGATTCTAATGCAATTCAATTGAGAAACCCCACGCCCCAAGGCTGCCTCTCCCCTCCTCCTCCATGCCATAGCTTCTTTTCCCCTTGCTCTCCACGTCCAAAAGGTGTTTTGGACTTAGGTTGGTGCGATTCAGATCAAGGAAAGGCGATCAAAAGCAAGAAGGCTGCGCTGCTGCAAAAGGACGACTGCAGATCTTCAAAAGAGTTTTGAAGATCCTCCAGATCAGATCCAGATCTAATTTTTGGAGGTGTGATAGAGAAGAAGAGGATCTCCAGATCCAACCCGAGTGGATACCGGTAGAGGCCAGGCGCTTGCGTGGCTAGATCCAGAACCTTCCGCTGCAATCAGGATCATCTACAGGGTAATAGGATTACCCAAATCAGGTAAATTAATTTAAATTTATTTAATTTAATTTTTTTATTTATAAGATCATAAATTATTTTAATTTTATTTAAAAAATATCAGATCTGATTTGGATCAAGAGAAAAATTTTTGAAATATATCTCTTGATCTGATCAGATCTGAACGAACCTGGATCCGGGAAAAATCAGGATTTCCCTTCAACTGGTATCAGAGCCATGGTTCTAAATTATTTAGATCTGATTTTAATTTTATTTTAATTAGAAAATAAAGTGATTTTAGATGTCACATGAGATGTGATCAGATCTGAAATCAGAAAAAATTAAAATTAAATGAATTTGGATCTAAGAACATGAAGATATGCATGACTAGTTCTAGAATAGAATAGTTCTATAGAATAGTTTTGCATGTCTTTGATTTAATCTGATTAAATCATATTTTAGATCTTCTTATTTACTATTTTTTGATATTATAAGTGTTATAATAACATCTGATAAATAGCAAATAAAAATTATTTAATTTTAAATATCATATGAGATATGATTGATGCATGTCTAGACTAGTTGTAGAATAGTTCTACATAATTGTCTAGATTAGAATTTATTTTGATTAGATCAATTTAAATCTAATTTTTTAGATTATTATGAGATAATTTAGATCTGAAAACATGCATGATTATGATACATGAGATGTATGCAAAATATGCCTTGATTAGATCTAAATTTGTATATGAGATATATGATATAGATCTATAACTGTTTTGTAGATTTACATGTTCCTGATTAAGGCGTTCCTCTTGGCCGTCCGGTCATAAGAACGAAGAAGGGTTTAAAGGCCCTCTCTTCCCATTCGATGGGGTGTTCTTATGACGTGTAGGGGTGCTGCGTGTTCGTCCTTAATCAGAAACCCAAAACTTACTTTCTGCAAAACCCTAGATCCTGAAACCCTAGGATTTATTGTGCATATTTTGTTTATGAACCCTAACTTAATTAAGAATTAAGTTTATGGAATATTAATTAGGTCTAAAATTGAGAATTTCAGATCTAAGACATATTCATAATACTGGGTTCGGGCTTGGGTAGCTCAATTAGGTCTAAGCGGTTGATCAAACCGAATCAAGAGTTGGTTAGATGGGATCAACAATGCTTAAATTGACCAGCCTAATAGGATTAAGTCTGGGTCAAGATCGAGTCACGATCAAGCAAGACCTAATTAGGCTCAGAGGTTAGAGTCTGGATTGTAGGCTAACCCAATTGGTTCTGACTCAACAATTTGGTGTCTAAGGTAAGTTTGGCACAGACGACCGACTGGTTTTTAATTGGAAGCTACTCGACCTGAATGCGTTCTTGTGCGAGTTAATGGCATATTCCTTCCACCGGTCTCACTTACCTGGCCATATCTGTTGACACAGTTCTGATCTGAGGTGGTCAATAATCCGAGCTAACCCATGCCACTAGGTTAGTCATAATTGTTATGACTAAGCCAAGTCTAGTTTAATGAGACCTGAATCAATTCTCCCTAAGAAAAGATTAAGTCTGAGGTCTTCCACCATTGTAGATGTGCGGGCCCTTCCCGGGGTTGATTGTTCTCGGCTGGATACAGTGGCTCAGTTGCACCGGGAAGATGCAACCATGTCTATTAGGCATTGGATGCTATGGGCTGGAGGATGAGTTGGGCTCAATATTTTGGATACGGTGAGAGACTCAATTAGGAACCCAGTCTATGCAAATGGTGGGTCTGACTTAACTAAGGAGTGGATCAATATTTCCGGATACGGTGAGATTCATGAATTAGAGACCAAGTTTGGGTGCACCATGATTAGAGAATCATTGAACAAGAGTTGTTCACTCATTGGCTAACCCATCACCAATAACTGTTAGGTGAGGTGATGAGTCAGTTGGTGAGACCGCACCACCCACTAGAAATCATTAATCGTGGAGATTTTCGCATCTCTACAGAGGGAGTGTAGGGATCCGAGAAAATAGTGGGAGCTAATTTGTTTAAAAATAAAATCCCTAAATAAATTGGTCAAGTCAAAATTACAGTATCTAACTAGAATCTTTGACTCTCTACAGGAAAATGTCTGCGTCCAACCCATTGGCACGTATCCTGGACACACATAGACTGACTGGACCCAATTATAAAGATTGGCTCAGGAACTACAAAATTATTTTGGGTTCAGAGAAGTTAACACCATGTTTTGGACCAGGACCCTCCCACCTTACCAGCTCCGTCCATCCACTGAACAGAGAGCGTCTCTGGAAAAATGGATTGACGAAGATAATAAGGCCAGATACTACATGTTGGGCTCGATGTCTGATGAGCTCCAGCGCCAACATGAAGATATCGGGACTGCTCGCCAAATGTTGGCTCACCTGCAGGAGATGTTTGGTGAACAGAGTCGCGCAGCCAAATATCAAGTCACAAAATGACTTTTTAAGGCTAAGATGCGTGATGGGCAGTCAGTCCAAGATCACTGTCTGACAATGATCAAGGACATGGAAGAGCTTGAGAAGCTCGGTGTGAAGTTGGACTTGGATCTGCAGAACGATATTATTCTGCAATCCTTGACTGATGCATATGGGCAATTCATCATGAATTACCACATGCATAAACTTCAAAATTCCTTGGCCGAGTTGAATGAATATGCTGGTTACCGCTGAGCTTTCTATGAAAGGTTCTAAAGGCTCAGTTCTTGCTATGGAACGGACTTCTTCCAAAAGAAAGTCTTATGGAAAGAAAAAGAAGTCTGTGAAAAAGCAAAAGGTGGAAGGATCAAAGAAGAAGAAGAAGAAGGCAGAATCGAAGAAAAAGGCCGATGGCAAAGGAAAGTGTTTCCATTGCAACAGCGACGGCCATTGGAAGCGGAACTGCCCTACTTACCTGGCCACCCTAAAGAACAAGAAGGAAGGTCCTTCTGGAGGTATGCTCGTTATTGAGTCTAACCTTACGATTTCTTCTGCATCCAGTTGGGTGCTTGACTCTGGTTCTAGTGCTCATCTGTGCACTTCTATGCAGGGTCTTGAGGATAGCAGGAGGCTGAGGGATGGAGACATGATCCTACGCATCGGTAAATGGAGCAAGAGTTGCTGCAGTAGCCGTGGGAACATACCCTCTTCGATTACCATCTGGTTTAGACTTAGTTTTAAAAGACTGTTATTATGTGCCTGCAGCTAGCAGGAATTTGATTTCTGTTTCATGCTTAGCACAAGAAGGTTATGTGATCACCTTCTTTAAGGACCATTGTAACATTCTTTATGAAAGAAATAAAATTGCAAATGGTTTCCTTATTAATGGTCTTTATCAGTTACATATTGATGTACCTATTTTAACTATCGAGCAAAACGTGAATGCCAAACGACCTAGGGATAGTCCAAACGACAGATATCTATGGCACCTGAGATTAGGTCATATAGCAGAAGATAGGATTAACAAATTGGAGAAAAATGGGCTATTGAGTCCATTGACTTTTGAGTCATATCCAACTTGTGAATCTTGTCTTCAAGGCAAAATGACTAAACTCCCTTTTGTTGGACATGGGGAGAGGGCCACAGATCTCCTTGCCCTAGTACATACTGATGTGTGCGGCCCATTTGATGTGCCGGCTAGAGGCAATTTTGTCTACTTCATTACCTTTACCGATGATCTGTCTAGGTATGGGTATGTGTATCTTATGAGACACAAGTCTGAAGCTTTTGAAAAGTTCAAAGAATTCAGACATGAAGTAGAAAAACAAACTGAAAAACCCATTAAGGTTCTTCGATCAGATCGAGGAGGTGAATACCTTAGCCGGGAAATTCCTAGACTATCTTAAGGAAAATGGCATAGTCTCTCAATGGACTCCACCAGGAACACCTCAACTCAACGGGGTTTCAGAATGGAGAAATCGGACTCTATTGGATATGGTTCGATCCATGATGAGCTTCACAGACCTCCCTGATTTTCTTTGGGGACATTCTCATTATTAACTTCAATCTATCTTACTGAATAGGGTTCCCTCTAAAACCGTTCCTACCACACCGTATGAGATATGGCACGGTAAGAAACCAAGTCTGAGTCATCTCAGAATTTGGGGTTGTCCGGCTCATGTCAAAAGACAACAAGCGGACAAGTTAGAGTTTAGGTCCTTTAGAGCTCGATTCATAGGATATCCTAAAGAGTCATTAGGATACTATTTCTACATTCCAGAAGACCACAATGTGATTGTGAGTCGACATGCCATATTTCTTTGAAAAATAGTTTATTCAAGATAGTGCGGCATTGGAAAGCAGATTAAGCTTGATGAGAAAGTCTCACAAGCAGCAACGAGCTAAGGACCAAGTGGAACCAAATCAGGTTGAGCCAATAAGAACACTACCTCCTCCACCTCGTAGATCGGAAAGAGTTTTTCCGTCCCCCTGAAAGATACTTAGGTATTATTTCAGAGGATGTAGAGGAAAATGTTCCTCATAGGTAATGGTGCTCATGGTGATGATCCCAAAACCTACAACGAGGCGATATCAGATATCGACTCCGAGAAATGGCTTGAGGCAATGAAGTCAGAAATTGACTCGATGCACTCAAACCAAGTCTGGACCTTGGTAGATCCACCAGAAGGTATAGTACCTATTGGGTGTAAATGGATCTTCAAGAGAAAGATTGGTGCAGATGGGAATGTGGAGACATTCAAGGCTAGACTAGGTGGCAAAAGGTTATAGTCAACGCGAAGGCATTGACTATCAGGATACCTTTTCCCAGGTAGCTATGCTAAAATCCATCCGCACATTGCTTGCTGTTGCAGCCTATTTCGATTATGAAATATGGCAAATGGACGTGAAAACGGCATTCCTAAATGGATATCTTGAGGAAGATATCTATATGGAACAGCCGCTAGGTTTCACATCCAGTGATACTGATCACAAGGTTTGCAAGCTGCAAAGGTCCATATATGGACTTAAGCAAGCATCTCGGAGCTGGAACACTCGTTTCAATGATGTGATCAAAAAGTTTGGTTTCATCAAAAATGAAGAGGAACCATGTGTTTTCAAAAGGGTCAGTGGGAGCGCTGTTGTCTTCCTCGTATTGTACGTGGATGACATCCTCCTTATTGGGAATGATATTCCCATGTTGACATCAGTCAAGATGTGGTTGTCCAAGGAATTCTCCATGAAAGACCTAGGTGAAGCATCCTTTATTCTAGGAATTAAGGTCTATAGGGATAGACCGAATAGGATGCTAGGACTTTCACAGAAGATGTACATAGAGGAAGTACTAAAGAGGTTTAGTATGGAAAACTCTAAGAGGGGATTAATACCCTTCAGACATGGTATTCATCTTTCCAAGAAGATGTGCCCCAGCACACCTGAGGAAATAGAACGCATGAGCAAGATCCCTTATGCTTCTGCAATAGGGAGCCTCATGTATGCCATGCTATGTACACGACCTGATATAGCCCATGCTGTGAGTGTCACAAGCAGATATCAGTCAAATCCAGGTGAAGAACACTGGACTTCTGTGAAATGTATCCTTAAGTACTTGAGAAGAACTAAGGATATGATGTTGGTCTTTGGTAATGGAGAACTCCAAGTTCAGGGATACACAGACTCGGACTTCATGTCCGATATAGATGATCGAAAGTCGACATCTGGAAGTCTGTTTGTGTGCAATGGTGGAGCTGTCAGCTGGAAGAGTTCCAAGCAAACTGTGATAGCAGATTCCACCATGGAAGCAGAATATATAGCTGCATCAGAGGCTGCAAAGGAAGCATTCTGGTACAAGAAGTTTGCTGCAGAAATTGGAGTAATGCCATCAGATGCCATTCCTCTTTACTGCGACAACAATGGCGCCATAGCCCTTGCTAAGGAGCCGAGGTCTCACCAGAAGTCCAAGCACATTGAGCGGCGATATCATCTCATCCGCGATTACCTTGAGAAAGGTTACGTTGAGGTCAAGAGAGTCAACTCCGCAGATAATGTGGCAGACCCACTTACAAAGCCGTTGGGCCAGCAGAAGATCGAAGCCCACCTTGAGAAGATGGGACTTAGACTTGTAGCCAATTGGCTTTAGGACAAGTGGGAGATTGTTAGATATATGTGCCCTAGAAGCCAGAATTGGCTGACACTTGTAATACACTTCTAGGGGCAAAATTATAATTTTGACTATAATTAATAAAATGGGTTATTTTCTATCACATATGTGTATTTAGTGTCTGTGATACATCCTTTGAGTTAATGGTAATGATAATTCATATTTTCAAGAGTTGAAAATTTAAGACATGAATAATCATTATTAACTCATAAACAGCTCCCGACCATAGGATCATCACGAGGATGGTGATTGAT
Source organism: Cocos nucifera (assembly GCA_006176705.1). NCBI lineage: Eukaryota > Viridiplantae > Streptophyta > Magnoliopsida > Arecales > Arecaceae > Cocos > Cocos nucifera. The sequence continues at coordinate 57,736 of QRFJ01002432.1, read as the reverse complement.
CCGGAAGGTTGGTGTACGATCGCTTCTCTTTAGTAGATGAGTCTTGAGTCTACGGTGTGGAGACACCGGAGCGAGAGTACAGGTACTCGTTAGAGAACGAGGGCACTGAGCGTGACCACCTCAAGTAGTCATTAGGAAGTCTACCTTCTCGTCAATGACTGACTCGATGCTGCAGTAGTGTGTCTGGTTCTTTGACCTGAGGTGCATCGGGATAATAATCACCAAAAAATTATTATAATTTTTGATTTTTTATATTGAAAATTTTTTTATAAAATAATAAATTAAAATAAAATTTAATCAATGAGAGTCATTTTTTGATCAAACGAAATAAATTTCAAGTAAAATGGAGCTAAAACGGAAAAGATATGAATTTTTAAAGATATAAAATAAATAAAAATTAAATAAAAAAAGAGAGAAAATAAAAAAAGAATGAGAAGAAAAAAAGAAAAGATAAAATTTAAATACATAGAATTTAAAAAGAATAAAATAGCCTGATCTCTGATCTTGGATCGGCATTGGCAGAAAGATGGTGTAGAAGCTTGGCTCTTCTTCTCGGCATCCGTTGCTTCGAAGCAGCCTTTAACCCATAGTTTGGCTTCGTCCTATACCAAAGCTTCACTTTGATCGAAGATATTAATTTTTGGAGGCCTGAGATCCTTTTTATAGAGCTAGGAGGGCTGGAAAGTTTGCTTCTGGGCAATGTGGGACTAATGGCCTTTGCAATCGTCAAAATATAAAAGAATTTGAGTAAAATTTGAATCAAAATAGCTCTAATACATCTCTGATAAATTTGATAAAATCTAGCCATTCAACAGGAATCCAACGGTCCAAAAATCATCAAAATTGGATGTGTATTGGCCCAGATCAAGTCGGTTTAATTTTTGGCCGTTGGATCGTGCTTGATGGAGGAAATCTGACCGCAAATCATGCGCTTGAGAGTTTGATCGCCGTCGGGAGCTTTCTAGACCGTCGGATTGTCGCCTGGATCAAGCGCTGCCATCGATGGCGATCCACGTGATGTCTGCAGCTGAATAAAATCCGGAAGCAACCACTGTCGTCCGATCCTGACCGCAAACAACCACAGCCGTCCGATCGCGCAATCACTATTCCCATGGACCGCGTGGATCGGCCGCACCGCACACCGCAACCAATCAGCGACTCTGTTGCCAAGCGAAAAAGACTAAATTATCCTTGTGAGCCACGATAAATTTCTGTAGACCCTTTAGGGGTCTAGGTCCACCATGTGGCAAGCTCTAATTCGCCGGTTTCTATTGAGCTGGCGGTCCATGCCCGGATCGTAGATCGGCTAATGGCTTCAACGGCTGAGTCGGCTTTGATGGCTTGGTGGCTCGGCTTGTGGAGCCGGCTGAGCCATTTTCTTTTTTTCTACATCATCTTTCTGCCAATGCCGATCCAAGATCAGAGATCAGGCTATTTTATTTTATTTTATTTTCTTTTCTTTTTAAATTTTATGTATTTAAATTCTAAAATTTTAATTAAGAAAAATTTTATTTTTGCACTTTAATTTCTTGCTTTTTATTTTTATTGTAATTTAATTTCTACACTTTAAATTATTGCTTTGCAAGTAGATGCTAAGATCTAACTAGTAGATCTTAGTACCAAGTTTAAATTCCTGCACCTTTTAATTTTCAGTTTTTTATTCTCCGACTTCATTTTTTTGATCCCAAAACTCTTCTCTTTTTCTTTTTAAAAATCAAAGATTTCAAATCTAAAATACTACCTTTTCTGTGGATTCGACCAGACTCACTGCTATCTACGCATTTTCAATGATTTTAAGAAGTTGGATTAAACTGATAAACACGGTGTCTTAACGACAACATCGCATCCCTATCAAGTTTTTGGCGCCGTTACTAGAGAAGGTTTTTGATTTTTGATTTTGATTTCTTTGATTTATTAAAAATAATTTCGACAAATGCATCAAGTTTTTGGCACCATTGTCGGGGAAGATTTTTGATTTTTGATTTTGATATTTTTGATTTATTAAAAATAATTCCGATAAACGGATCAAGTTTTTGGCACCGTTGTCGGGGAAGGTTTTTGATTTTTGATTTTGATTTTTTTGATTTATTAAAAATAATTTCGACAAATGCACCAAGTTTTTGGCGCCGTTGTCGGGGAAGGCACGGATATTAAATTTTTGATCTCTTTGATTTTTCTATAAATAAATTATAAATAAAATTTTTATTTTTTTATAAATATTGCTTGCTAATTTTTTTTATTATTTTGCAGAAAAAGAGATTAAAGAATAAAAAGAACCAAGAGTTTTGCTTGGTAAGATCAATCCTAACCCTAATTCTCTTTTCTTTTTATTTATTTATTTATTTATTTTATTTTATTTTTAAATTAATTTTAAAAAAATATTCATTTAAACTTAATTAAAAGCCTCATGATAAGATTAGAAACCCTAACTATTTAGAGCATGCATCATATTAGTTTTATTTTTATTTTTATTTTTATTTTTTTGGTGATTGCTGGAGGCAAGGTAAGCCTTTCGGAATTCAATTAGTTGCATGCATCTAGTTTAAATTGCATAAAACCTTTTGATTGAATTTTTTTTTCTGCATATTCATATTAAATTAAATTAAGGGTACAACCCAATTAAATAAGATAAGATGGGGATTTGATCACCCTTCCTTAGCCCACAAACAACCAACCAACATCCTGCATTGACCTAAGCCTTTAAATTAAAATCAATTAGACATCAACCCTAGGAACTCGAGCTCAATAGGACAAGGAATCTTAAGAGTTGAACCTGGTTATGATAAGTCAATTTGACTGGTGTCTAGGAAAGTGGTTCAGGGACAACTGGGCCCGAAGGAAGGTGGTTTCTAATTGATTCCGTTTGCTTACCTGGCCAAGCACAATTGGTGTCTAAGGCAAGCAACGGGGGGACTCCCACCGACCTTATACTTACCTGGCTAGTTGATTGGCTAATCCTACACTTGGAGGGCTTGAAGGTGACCTTGGCAGTTAGGAGCAATCTAGATCTAGGATAACCCTTAGTTAGGATTGATTGACCAACTTGATTGCTAACCAACATTAATTCTAATTAAACCTAATTCTTCTCTTTCTTCTTAGTTCTAGGACTCCTTAGGACCTCTTCTTTAGAACTCTTCTTTCTTTCTTCTTCTTTTTTTTTATAAAAATAAAATAAAATAAAATAAAATAAAAATTAAATTTAACTAACTAAAAAAATATTAAAAATAATAATTAAATTAAATTAATAAATAAAATAATTAATCTTTAATATAATAAAATAATAAAAAATATTAAAAAAAATTTTAAAATTTTTTTTTTTTTGAACCACACGTTAGGGTTGCACTAATATATGTATGGTAGGAAATCACTTTTTTTGATTTAGTTGAATTTAATTGAATGGTTGATTCACATTAAACATAATAATCAAATGGCTAATATGAACCTAATAGTCCAAAAATTAGATAAAGTTGACCTTCTTGCTCAAAAATTAGATCAACTCCTAATCCTAGGTCAACAATCTCCTGCATAATTCACATCATCTTCTAATTATCAAGAGACTTATTCAAACTGTGCTAGCCTAACCCATCATGTGAGTGAATGTCCTATGACTGCACAGTTTCCATATTTTATCCAAGAACAAGTTCAAGCACATTTTATCCAAGAACAAGTTCAAGCTGCTCAAGGATACTCCAAATTGATTAATGACCCATTTTCAAATTCATATAATTCAGATTGGAGTAACTTTAATTTTTCTTGGACATCTCAACAGACTCAGGCTCAGACCCAAATTTCACCTATACAAAATTATCAAAATAGATTTCAATACCGAAACTATTTCTATAATAATGGCTAGCCTAGTCAGTTTACCCAGCCACCACATCATAATCAGCCCTCATACCCACCTCCTCAACAGACCAACCTAGTCGATGATAAATTCAATCAACTTCAATAATTAATTCTAACTCAACAACAATCAATCGCCAGGCTAGAAGCTCAAATTGGACAATTAGTTGAATCTAACATGAGGAGAGAACTAGATCAACTACCGAACTACCAATTTCAAACAACCCACCTAATGTCCACCAATCACCTAGACCAAGTTATCAATTTAATATCTCACTTAAGAATCCTCAATTTGAGAATACCAAAGTAATTTCTGAACTTAAAAGCTATAGGATTCTGATGGACTCATACCAAGACTAGGTGAGAGAGGCTAGTACTGATGCTAGCCAAAATGAAAATTTAGAAGAATTGATTAGTACTGAGACTAACCACATAGAAGAACCCGAGCTAAGAATTAGTACTGATGCTAATTCCAATTTAAATGAGATAGAAATAGGAAAAAAGAGAATAGATGATTTACCCGAGACTTATAAACCAAATGTCCTATTTCTTTCAACCCTAGAAGCTGGTTCTTCTTATAAAAATCAAGAGGCATGTAATGAAATGTCAATGGAGTTGTTTAAGCAAGATCATATTAATTTACCTCCAGAATTAAAACCACCTTTAGTCACCATTCCAGCACCCATTGAATCAAACTTAACTCCTAATACAAAAACTCCATTCATGAGCATTTTAGAAAAACAAATAGGAGAAATTCTTAATAAACATGGGTCTGAGAATGGAATCACAAATTATATCCCTAAAATTAATAATGAATATATCAATAATGGGATTATAAATCAACTTTCTGAGATTGGCAATCTAAAACCATTAGAATTTGTCAATCCAATATTCGACACAGGATAGTAAGTTGCATTCATTGTGTCTGGCTGAAGATGGTAAACTTAGCGCTTGTTGGGAGGCAACCCAATATTTAGTTTTTATCTAATTTATCTTTTTTGTTTCTTTTTAGGATAATTTGAATAAGATGGAGGGAGAGCTCAAATTTTCAAAGGCATGTGCTGGACCAAAAAATATACTGAGTTAGGTGTATTCTTCCATGTTCTTTATTACATCCTTTATTTTTTTCTTCTCCATTGAGGATAATGTCGATTAAGTTGGGGGAAGAGAAAAATAAAAATTTTAAAATTTTAAGTCCTCGAAAAAGTTAGTATTTAATATTTAGATACCTAATTAAGCTTAAGAATCGAATTAAACTAAGCATTTTTTAAAAGAAAATTGATGCACAAATTAGAGAATCTGTGAGATATTGAGGAATCAAGTATTAAGAAAATTCAATAAAGAGTTAAGTCTAGAATATAAAAAGTTTTTTCTTGGAGCATTTCTAAATTACTTCTATTAGCATCAAAGAAAAGTCTACTTTTTATAGGCTTGTGTAGGGTAACTATATGTTTCTTCATATAAAAAATTTATTTTAATAAAATAGTTTCCAAGTACTTCTCACTGAGTAACCGGGCCTCTTTGCCTAAGCAAGCATTGAGTTTCGCATCAAAAGGTGGGAAGGACAAAGAAGCTCGTTGTAAAGTTAGTCTTAACTCGTAGCCTATTTGATTCGAGCTAGTAAGCCTGAGGGGTATTCTATACCTAGTGTCCTAAAGCCAACTGGTTTGGGAGTCATTGGCCCAAGACTCGCTACATGGATCAAATAGAAAGCTTAAGAAGTTAAGACACTCAATAGTGGTACAATGTTAGAAAAAAAAAAAAAAATTAGTTTTTCACCTTGTAACTGGCTCTCGTTGCCTAAGCAATGATATTCGCATCAATCGGTAGTTCACCTTGAGGGTGTTATAGTTTGACTACACCATGACTCGATCTCCTAGCCATTTGAAATTTTGATGTGTATGTTGGCTATAACTTATTCATTATAGGAATTGGATTGCACCAAGATGGAATCTATCTACCATGGTGGATGAGGAGCAGCCCTATGATGATCATGAGAATTAAGTCCATAAGCCTATGGCCATGGTAGAGAGTGAAATAATAGAAAGAGTTTCTATTAAGGTTTTCACATCGGACTTAAATCAAATGATTAAATCATATGATAGAAATTAGGGTTTGACGAGTTTACCTTAACCCTAATCTGATCAGGGCTTAAGATAGAAGAACTTAATCACACATGTGGCTACATCGAGAGGTTCATTTTAAATTTTGATGGGTTGCCACCATATACCGCTAGGTGTCACTAGTGGATTTTGGGAGCAATTTGAATGATTTAGATGATCGATCATTCCAGTTGTCTAAATCAAAAGAGTTCTGATCAATCGAAAGGAGTTTTGATAATGTCGATGATGGAGATCACGACATATCCCATTATCATACAGAACTAAATCTAACTGGATCACACAAACATGGGTTTGGATCTGGATATCATTAATTAGACTAATCCAGTTCAATTGATTTGAATTAGATTCAATTAGGTTCAAGAAAATCGTTCTAGCATACGATTGAGCCTAACATTCTTCTTTTTCTATCATTAAAAGTTATCTCGACTGAGTCAAATGTATTTATGCTAACTCAGGTACTTTTACCTAGTCTGACTGGAGCTTATCTAGGTTAGAAAAGGGTTATCTTAATTTATGAGATAAATTTGAGACAACACCTGCCATTTTCAATCACTTGCTAATTCTTGTTCTTTGACTTTGATCAAACATTGACCTTTGACCCATGGACATCTGCCCATGTGTCATGCACCCATAGGAGAGACCTTTTGACTAAGTCCACGTACCATTTGGTAGGTAGATGGAAGGTGCATGCCTAGGATGGCGTGCACCCCATGTGGATAAACACTGGAGTCCCATACGGATGGGACTCCAAGTTGCTTCTTGGATTCAAACTAGGTGACCCTTACCTATAGACCTTGGCCAGTCTAAGGTGCCATCTAAGGATAAATCTATGGGGTTCTTATTTGATTGGATCAGGTGATGTCATCCCATCAATCAAATTTAGATCTGATTGCACGAAGCAATGTGATTGGTCAGGATGATGCAGCACTGCATGGCGCAGCAGGGTCTATAAATAAACCCTATCTACGCCTAACTTTTTGAGAGTTCCTCTTAGCCCACACATCAAGGCTGCCTCTCTCCCTCCTCCATGCCATCTTTTGATCATCTCTCTCTTCTCCATGCCTAAGAAAGTTGGGCCTTTCAGTTTGCTGTGATCCATGCAAGAAAAGGCTGACGAGAAAAGAAGAAGGCAGCATTGTTGCAGAGATGACTGCTGATCTTCAGAAGAAGTTTTGAAGATCCTCCAAATTAGATCTAGATCTAATTTTTGGAAAAAAAATAGAGAAGGAGAAGATCTCCAGATCCAATTTGAGTGGATACCGATAGAGGTCAGGCACTTGCGTGGCTAGATCCAGAACCTCGAGCAATCAGCAGGATCATCAAAGGGTAATCAGATTACCCAGTTCAAGGTAACATTAATTTAGATTGAATTTAATTTAATTTTTTTATTTATCAGATCATAAAATTTGATCTGAATAATATCATATCTGATTTAGATCTAAGAGAAAATTTTTGAAATATACCTCTTGATCCAATCAGATTTGAACGAACCTGACCCAGGAAAATCTAATTTTTTCCTTCATGACCAAGTCTTTGCAAGAACTAAAGGAGAAACATGTGCCCCTTATTCTCTTCTAAATGGCACACATCCCAAGGGAGTTTTATGAACCAATTTAGGTGGGTTCATCCCATATTTGTTGCATACAAATCTAAGAAGGCATGGAAGAGTTTGTTATGGAACAAACTCTTGGAGATCTAATCCCATGCCACCCTCCTTCCTTATCTTTCTTTTATGCAGCACTTCTTAAGGGATATTTGGGAAAAAAACATCAGATTGGACCTGATGTTTAACATAGAGATCATATGGGAATTTAATTTGATCAAGCAATTTGATTGCTTGATCAAACAGGACTCCAGGGCTGCACTAAGTCTATAAATGGACCTATTATCAAAGGAGTTTGTAATTGTGATTAGATCATGGTGAAGCCCTTCCTCTCCAACCATCTCCATGCCCCTTATTCAGATCTCTCCTTCTTCTCCATGCCCAAGTGTTGGGTAAAATTCTAGCAAAGAAGATCCAAGGTGATTGGCGCCAGGATCAGGCAAAGAGACGATGGTGTTCATGAGGTGGACATTCTACCTTCGACGATCATTTTGAAGGCTCTATAGATTAGATCCAAATTTAATTTTTGGAAATCAAATTCAAAAGGAGATCACATCTAGATTCTGCCCGAGTGGATATTAATAGAGGCTAGGCATGTGCGTGGCTTATTTCAGGATCTCAGGAACATCAGGATCATCGATAAGGTAATCGAATTATCCAAACAAGTATTAAAATTAAATTAATTTTAATTTTAATTTTGATTTTGATTTTTAATATTAGATCAATAGGATCAGATCCAAGAAGTCTCAAATCTGATTAGATTTTGTTAGAAAAATTTTAAAATATCCTTTCAGATTTGATCATATTTGAACGATCCTATGGTTGAAAATATTAATTTTCTTCAAAGAGTGCCTTATTGAATGGTTACATCTCTGAAGAAGTATTTGCATAATAACCATCCAGTTTTGAAAATCACACACTTCTTAATCATGTGTATAAATTAAATAAAGCACTATATGGACTTAAACAAGCACCTGTTAGATATGTGTGCCTTAGAAGCCAGAATTGACTGACACTTGTAATACACTTCTAGGGGCAAAATTATAATTTTATCTATAAATAATAAAATGGGTTATTTTCTATCACAAATATGTATTTAGTATCTGTGATACATCCCTTTAGTTAATGATAATTATAATTCTTATTTTCAATAGTTGAAAATTTAAGACAAGAATTTTCATTATTAACTCATAAAATGATCCTGATCGTAGGATCATCATGAGGATGGTGATTGATCCGAAAGATTGGTGTATAATCACTTCTTCATAGTAGATGAGTCTTGAGTCTACGATGTAGAGACATCGAAACGAGAGTACAGAAACTCGTTAGAGAACAAGGGCATGGAGCGTGACCACCTCAAGCAGTCATAAGAAAGTCTACCTTCTCATCGATGACTGACTCGAAGCTACAGCGGTGTGTCTGGTTCTTTGATCTGAGGTGCATCGATAGTTCACCTTGAGGGTGTTATAGTTTGACTACACCATGACTCGGTCTCCTAGCCATTCAAAATTCTGAGGTGTATGTTGGCTATAGCATGTTCATTGTAGGAATTGGATTGCACCAAGAAGAAATCTATCTACCTTGATGGATAAGGAGCAGCTCTATGATAATCATGAGAATCAAGTCCATAAGCCCATAGCCATGGTAGAGTGAAATAATAGAAAGAGTTTCTATTAAGGTTTTCACATCGGACTTGAATTGAATGATTAAATCATATGATAGAAATTAGGATTTGACGAGTTCACCTTAACCCTAATCTGATCGGGGCTCAAGATAGAAGAACTTAATCACACAAGTAGCTGCACCAAGAGGTTCATTTTCAGTTTTGATGGATTGCCAGCATATACTGCTATGTATCACTGATGAATTTTGGGAGCAATTAGAATGATTTAGATGATTGATCATTCTAGTTATCTGAATCAGAAGAGTTATGATCCATCGAAAGGAGTTTCGATGATGTCGATGATAGAGATCACGACATATCCCATTGCCATATAGAACTGAACCTAACTGGATCACACAAACAAGGGTTTGGATTTGGATATCATCAATTGGATTAACCAAGTTCAATTGATTTGAATTAGATTCAATTAGGTTCAAGGAAATTGTGCTAGCACACGATTGAACCTAACGTTCTCCTTCTACTATCATTAAAAGTTATCTCGATTGAGCCAAATGAGTTTGTGCTCACTCAGATATCTTTACTTGGTCTGACTGGAGCTTGTCTAGGCAGAAAAGGGTTGTCTTAATTTATGAGATAAATTTGAGACAACACCTGTCATTTTTCGTCACCTGCTAATTTTTGTCTTCTGACTTTGGTCAAACATTGACCTTTGACCCTTGGACATCTGCCCATGTGTCATGCACCTATTGGAGAGCAGATATGGGCTTGTCCCCTTGCTATATTTTGGAAAGGAGGGGTGCATGCCTAGGGAGGCGTGTGCCCATGGATAGGGACGACTGGAGTCCCATACGGATGGGACTCCAGGTTGCTTCTTGGTTTCTACTTAGGTGGCCCATAACTATAGACTTCGATCAGTCTTAGTCACCATCTAAGGATGAATTAGTGGGGCTCTCATCTGATTGGATTAGGTGATATCATCCCACCAATCAGATTTAGATCTGATTGCATAAAGCAACATGATTGGCCGGGATGATGTGGCACTGCATGGCGCAATAGGGTCTATATAAACCCTATTTGCGCCCAACTTTTATAGAGTTCTCCCTTAGCCCATGCTCCAAGGCTGCCCCTCTCTCTCCTCTATGCCATCTTCTGATCCTCTCTCTCCTCTCCATGCCCAAGGAAAGTTGGGCTCCAGTTTGGTGTGATCCAGGCAAGAAAAAGATGATGAGAAAGGAAGAAGGCAGCACTGCTGCAGTGACGATTGCAGATCTTCAAAAGGAGTTTCGAAGATCCTCCAAATCAGATCCAAATTTAATTTTTGGAGAGGTGATAAAGAAGGAAAATATCTCTAGATCCAGCTTGAGTAAATATCGGTAGAGGCCAGATGCTTGCATGGCTAGATTTAGAACCTCAGGCAATCAGCAGGATCATCAAAGGGTAATCTGATTACACAGCATCAAGGTATAATTAAATTAGATTCAATTTATTTTTATTTTTATTTATTAGATCTATAAAATTAGATTTGAAATATCTTAGATCTGATTTAGATACATGAGAAAAATTTTTTAAATATCTCTCTTGATTCGATCAGATCTAAAGAACATGATCCAGAAAATCAGGATTTTTCCTTCAATTGGTATCAGAGCTAGGTTCTCTAAATTATTTAGATCTAATTTTTAATTTATTTTGATCTAATAATTTGATGATTTTAGATGCCACATGAGATGTGATTAGATCTAAAATTAAAAAAGTTAAAATTAAATAATATAGATCTAAGTCCTATAATATGCATGACTAGTTGTAAAATAGAATAGTTCTACACATAGTCTTGCATAATTATGATTTATTTTGATTAAATTATGATTTTAGATCTATTTATTT
>QRFJ01002432.1:24643-45662 GCA_006176705.1 Cocos nucifera | reverse complement strand
GTTCAATTGATTTGAATTAGATTCAATTAGGTTCAAGAAAATCGTGCTAGCACACGATTGAACCTAACGTTCTCCTTCTACTATCATTAAAAAGTTATCTCGATTGAGCCAAATGAGTTTGTGCTCACTCAGATATTTTACTTGGTCTGACTGGAGGTTGTCTAGGCAGAATAGGGTTGTCTTAATTTATGAGATAAATTTGAGACAACACCTGTCCATTTTTCGTCACCTGCTAATTTTTGTCTTTTGACTTTGGTCAAACATTGACCTTTGACCCTGGACATCTGCCCATGTGTCATGCACCTATTGGAGAGCTGGTATGGGCTTGTCCCCTTGCCAGATTTTGGCAAGGAGAAGGGCGCATGCCTAGGGAGGCGTGTGCCCATGGATAGGAGGCGACCTGGAGTCCCATACGGATGGGACTCCAGGTTGCTTCTTGTTTCTACTTAGGATGGCCCATAACTATAGACTTCGATCAGTCTAAGACCATCTAAGGATGAATTAGTCCAAGGCTCTCTCTGAAGTAGGAATCCAGGTGGACTATCAATCCCACCAATCAGATTTAGATCTGATTTCACAAAGGGTTGTGATTGGTTGGGATGGAAGATGGCACTTGGATCACGCTTAGGGTCTATATAAAGACCCAGCGCCCAAGTTTTATAGAAGTTCTCTTAGCCCATGCCCCAAGGCTGCCTCTCTCCCTTTCTCCATGCCATACTTCTGATCCTCCTCTGCTCTCCACGTCCAAAAGTTTTTGGATTTGGATTGGTGCGATTTAGATCAAGAAAAGGATGATCAAAAGCAAGAAGGCTGCGCTGCTGCGAAGAACGACTGCAGATCTTCAAAAGGAGTTTTGAAGATCCTCCAGATCAGATCCAGATCTGATTTTTGGAGGCGTGATAGAGAAGAAGAGGATCTCCAGATCCAGCCCGAGTGGATACCGGTAGAGGCCAGGCGCTTGCGTGGCTTGATCCAGAACCTTCCGCTGCAAACAGGATCATCAACAGGGTAATAGGATTACCAGCTATTCAGGTAAATTAAATTGATTTCAATTTATCCTTTTTTATTTAATTATTTATTAGAATCTAATAAGAATCAGATCTGAAGCATCCCTGATCTGATACAGATCTAAGAGAAAAATTTTTGAAATATATCTCTTGATCTCTGATCAGATCTGAAACGAACCTGGTCAGGGAAATCAGGATTTCCCTTCAAGTGGTATCAGAGCCATGGTTCTAAAATTTAGTTTAGATCTGATTTTTAATTTTATTTTAATTAAAAATAATGTGATTTCAGATGTCACATGAGATGTGATCAGATCTGAAATCAGAAAAATTAAAATTAAATGATTTGGATCTAAGAACATGAAGATATGCATGACTAGTTCTAGAATAGAATAGTTCTATAGAATAGTTTTGCATGTCTTTGATTTAATATGATTAAATCATATTTTAGATCTTCTTATTTACTGTTTTCTGATATTATAAGTGTTATAATAACATCTGATAAACAGCAAATAAAAATTATTTAATTTTAAATATCATATGAGATATGATAGATGCATGACTAGACTAGTTGTAGAATAGTTCTACATAATTGTCTAGATTAGAATTTATTTTGATTAGATCAATTTAAATCTAATTTTTTAGATTATTATGTGATAATTTAGATCTGAAAACATGCATGATTATGATACATGAGATGTATGCAAAATATGCCATGGTTAGATCTAAATTTGTATATGAGATATATGATATAGATCTATAACTGTTTTGTAGTATTGAATGTTTATTGAATGTTCCTGATTAAGGCGTTCCCTTGGCCGTCCGGTCATAAGAACGAAGAAGGGTTTAAAGGCCCTCTCTTCCCATTCGATGGGGTGTTCTTATGATGTGTAGGGGTGCTGCGCGTTCGTCCTTAATCAGAAACCCAAAAACTTACTTTCTGCAAAACCCTAGATCCTGAAACCCTAGGATTTATTGTGCATATTTTGTTTATGAACCCTACTTAATTAAGAATTAAGATTTATGGAATATTAATTAGGTCTAAAATTGAGAATTTCAGATCTAAGACATATTCATAATACTGGGTTCGGGCTTGGGTAGCTCAATTAGGTCTAAGCGGTTGATCAAACCGAATCAAGAGTTGGTTAGATGGGATCAACAATGCTTAAATTGACCAGCCTAATAGGATTAAGTCTGGGTCAAGATCGAGTCACGATCAAGCAAGACCTAATTAGGCTCAGAGGTTAGAGTCTGGATTGTAGGCTAACCCAATTGGTTCTGACTCAACAATTTGGTGTCTAAGGTAAGTTTGGCACATAGACGACCGACTGGTTTTTAATTGGAAGCTACTCGACCTGAATGCGTTCTTGTACGAGTTAATGGCATATTCCTTCCACCGGTCTCACTTACCTGGCCATATCTGTTGACACAGTTCTGATCTGAGGTGGTCAATAATCCGAGCTAACCCATGCCACTAGGTTAGTCATAATTGTTATGACTAAGCCAAGTCTAGTTTAATGAGACCTGAATCAATTCTCCCTAAGAAAAGATTAAGTCTGAGGTCTTCCACCATTGTAGATGTGCGGGCCCTTCCCGGGGTTGATTGTTCTCGGCTGGATACAGTGGCTCAGTTGCACCGGGAAGATGCAACCATGTCTATTAGGCATTGGATGCTATGGGCTGGAGGATGAGTTGGGCTCAATATTCCGGATACGGTGAGAGACTCCAATTAGGAACCCAGTCTATGCAAATGGTGGGTCTGACTTAACTAAGGAGTGGATCAATATTCCGGATACGGTGAGATTCATGAATTAGAGACCAAGTTTGGGTGCACCATGATTAGAGAATCATTGAACAAGAGTTGTTCACTCATTGGCTAACCCATCACCAATAACTGTTAGGTGAGGTGATGAGTCAGTTGGTGAGACCGCACCACCCACTAGAAATCATTAATCATGGAGATTTTCGCATCTCTACAGAGGGAGTGTAGGGATCCGAGAAAATAGTGGGAGCTAATTTGTTTAAAAATAAAATCTCCTAAACAAATTGGTCAAGTCAAAATTACAGTATCTAACTAGAATCTTTGACTCTCTACAGGAAAATGTCTGCGTCCAACCCACTAGGCACGTATCCTAGACACACATAGACTGACTCTGGACCCAATTATAAAGATTGGCTCAGGAACTACAAAATCATGTTTTGGGTTTCAGAGAAGTTAACACATGTATTTGGACCACGGATCCCTCCCACCTTACCAGCTCGTCCATCCACTGAACAGAGAGCGTCTCTTAAAAAATGGATTGAACGAAGATAATAAGGCCAGATATTACATGTTAAGGGCTCGATGTCTGATGAGCTTCCAGCGCCAACATGAAGATATCAGGGACTGCTCGCCAAATGTTGGCTCACCTGCAGGAGATGTTTGGTGAACAGAGTCGCGCAGCCAAATATCAAGTCACTAAACGACTATTTTAAGGCTAAGATGCGTGATGGGCAGTCAGTCCAAGATCACTGTCTGACATGATGATCAAGGACATAGGAAGAGCTTGAGAAGCTCGGTGTGAAGTTAGGACTTGGATCTACAGAATGATATTATTCTGCAATCCTTGACTGATGCATATGGGCAATTCATCATGAACTTATCCACATGCATAAACTTCAAAATTCTCTTGGCCAAACTTATGAATATGCTGGTTATCCGCTGAGCTTTCTATGAAAGGTTCTAAAGGCTCAGTTCTTGCTATGGAACGGACTTCTTCCAAGAAGAAAGTCTTATGGAAAGAAAAAGAAGTCTGTGAAAAAGCAGAAAGGTGGAAGGAGAAAAGAAGAAAAAGGTAGAGCTGAAGAAGAAGGCCACTGAACAAAGAAAGTATTTTCGATTGGCAATAATGACGGTTTCCACCGAAAGTAGCAACAGCGACGGCCATTGGAAGCGGAACTACCTGGCCCTACTTACCTGGCCACCCTAAAGAATAAGAAGGAGGCAGGTCCTTCTGGAGGTATGCTCATTATTGGGTCTAACTTTATGATTTCTTCTGCATCCAGTTGGGTGCTTGACTCTGGTTCTAGTGCTCATTTATGCACTTTCATGCAAGGTCTTGACGATGGCAGGAGGTTGAGGGATGGTGAGATGATCCTGTGCATCAAAAATGAAGCAAGAGTTGCTATCGTGGCCGTGGGAACATACCCTCTTCGACTACCATCTGGTTTAGACTTAGTGTTAAAAGACTGTTATTATGTGCCTACAGCAAGTTGGAATTTGATTTCTATTTCTTGCCTTGCATTAGAAGGCTATGTAATTAGTTTTCTTAAGGACCATTATAACATTCTTTATGAAAAAAATAAGATTGCAAGTGGTTTCCCTATTAACGAACTTTATCAATTCCATATTGATGTATCTATTTTTAACTTTGAGCAAAATGTGAATACCATAAAATGACCTAGGGATAGTCCAAATGATAGGTATCTATGGTACCTAAGACTAGGTCATATAGCAGAAGATAGGATTAACAAATTAGAGAAAATTAGGCTATTGAGTCCATTGGCTTTTGAGTCATATCCAATTTGTGAATCTTGTCTTCATGGCAAAATGACTAAGCTCTCTTTTGTAGGACATGGGGAAAGGGCCACGGATCTTCTTGCCTTAATACATACTGATGTATGCAGCCCATTTGATATGCCGACTAGAGGCAACTTTGTCTACTTCATAATTTTTATCGATGATTTATCTAGGTATGGGTATGTGTATCTTATGAGACATAAGTTTGAAGCTTTTGAAAAGTTCAAGGAATTCAGAAATGAAGTAGAAAAGTAAATAGAAAAACCCATTAAGGTTCTTTGATCAGATCGAGGAGGTGAATACCTTAGTCGGAAATTTTTGGACTATCTTAAGAAAAATGGAATAGTCTCTTATGGACTCCACCTGGAACACCTCAACTCAACGGGATTTTTGAATGGAGGAACCAGACTCTATTAGATATGGTCCGATCCATGATGAGCTTCATAGACTTCTTGATTTTCTTTGGGGACACTATTTGTTAACTGTAATATACTTACTGAATAGGGTTCCTTCTAAAATCATTCCTACCATACCGTATGAGATATGACATGGTAACAAACCAAGTCTGAGTCATCTCAGAATTTGGGATTGTCTGGCTAATGTCAAAAGACAATAAGCGAACAAGTTAGATTTCAAGTCCTTTAGAACTCGATTTATAGGATATCCTAAAGAGTCATTAGGATATTATTTCTACATTTCAGAAGATCACAATGTGATTGTGAGTCAACATGCCATCTTTCTTGAAAAATAGTTTATTCAAGATAACGACATTGGAAAGCAGATCAAGCTCGATGAGAAAGTCTCACAAGAGCAATGAGTTAAGGACCAAATGGAACCAAATTAGGTTAAGCCAATCCAATCACTACCTCCTCCACCTCGTAGATCAAAAAGAATTTCCCATCCCCCTGAGAGGTACTTAGGTACTATTTCAGAGAAAATAGAAAAAATGTTCCTCATAGGTAATGGGGTTTATGGTGATGATCCCAAAACCTATAGCGAGGCGATATTGGATATCGACTCCGAGAAATGGCTAGAGGCAATGAAGTCAGAAATTGACTCGGTGCACTCAAACTAAGTCTGGACCTTGATAGATCGACCAGAAGGTATGTACCTATTGGGTGTAAATGGATCTACAAGAGAAAGATTGGTGAAGATAGAAATGTGGAGACATTTAAAACTAGATTAGTGGCAAAAGGTTATAGTCAACATGAAGGCATTGATTATCAGGATACCTTTTGGCCAGTAGCTATGCTAAAATCTATTCACACATTGCTTGCTATTGCAGCCTATTTCGATTAAGAAATATGGCAAATGGACGTGAAAATGATATTCTTAAATGGATATCTTGAGGAAGATATCTATATGGAACAGCCACTAGGTTTTACATCCAGTGATGATGATCAAAAGATATGCAAGCTGCAAAGATCCATATATAAACTTAAGCAAGCATCTCGATGCTGGAATACTCATTTTAATGATGTAATCAAATTATTTGGTTTCATCAAGAACGAGGAGGAGCCATGTATCTTCAAAAAGGTCAGCGAGAGCATTGTTGTCTTCCTCGTATTATACGTGGATGACATCCTCCTTATTAGAATGATATTCTCATGTTGACCACAGTTAAAATGTGGTTATCTAAAGAATTTTTCATGAAAGATTTAGGAGAAGCATCCTTTATTCTAGAAATTTAGGTCTATAGAGATAGACCAAATAGGATGCTAGGACTTTCACAGAAGATGTACATAGAGGATGTGCTAAAGAGGTTGAGCATGAAAAACTCTAAGAGGGGTTTGGTACCCTTCAGACATGGCATTCATCTTTCCATGAAGATGTGCCTTAGCACACCTGAGAAAATAGAATGCATGAGCAAGATCCCTTATCCTTCAGTAATAGGGAGCCTCATGTATGCCATGTTATGTACACGACCTGATATAGCCCATGTTGTGAGTGTCACAAGCAGATATTAGTTGAATCTAGGTGAAGAACACTAGACTTCTGTGAAATGTATCCTTATGTACTTGAGAAGAATTAAGGATATGTTGTTGATCTTTGGTAATGGAGAACTCCAAGTCCAAGGGTAGATAGACTTGGATTTTATATCTGATGTAGATGATCAAAAGTCGACATCTAGGAGTCTGTTTGTGTGCAATGGTGGAGCTGTAAGTTGAAAAGGTTTCAAGCAGACAATGATAGCAGATTGCACCATGGAAGCAGAATACATCGCTGCATCAAAAGCTGCAAAGGAGGCATTCTGGTATAAAAAGTTTGCCGCAAAGATCGGAATGATGCCATCAGATGCCATTCCTCTGTACTACGATAATAATGATGCCATAGCTCTTGCTAAGGAGCCGAGGTCTCATTAAAAATTTAAGCACATCGAGCGACGATACCACCTCATCTGCGATTACCTCGAGAAGGCTTACATCGAGGTCAAGAGAGTCAACTCCGCAGACAATGCAGTGGACCTACTTACAAAGCCATTAGGCCAGCAGAAGATCGAATCCCACCTTGAGAAGATGGAACATAGATTTGTAGCCAATTGGCTTTAAATTAAGTGAAAGTTTGTTAGATATGTGTGCCCTAGAGGCTAGAATTGGCTAACACTTGTAATACACTTCTAGGGGTAAAATTATAATTTTGACTATAAATAATAAAATAGGTTATTTTCTATCATAAATGTGTATTTAGTGTCTGTGATACATCCCTTGAGATAATGGTAATGATAATTCTTATTTTCAAGAATTAAAAATTTAAGACAAGAATTTTCATTATTAACTCATAAAATGCTTCTGACCATAGGATCATCATGAGGATGGTGATTGATCCAGAAGGTTGGTGTATAATCGCTTCTTCATAGTAGATGAATCTTGAGTCTACAGTATAGAGACACTAGAGTGAGAGTACAAATACTCATTAGAGAATGAGGGCACTGAGCGTGACCACCTCGTACAGTTATAAGGAAGTCTACCTTCTCGTCGATGACTGACTCGAAGCTGTAGTGGTGTGTCTGGTTCTTTGACCTAAGATGCATCGTTAGTTCACCTTGAGGGTGTTATAGTTTGACTACACCATGACTCGATCTCCTAGCCATTCAGAATCCTGAGATGTATGTTGGCTATAGTATGTTCATTGTAGGAATTAGATTGCACCAAGAAGAAATCTATCTACCTCGGTAGATGAGGAGTAGTCCTTTGAGAATCATGAGAATCAAGTCCATAAGCCCTTGGCCATGGCAAAGTGTAATAATAAAAAGAGTTTTTATTAAGATTTTCACATCGGACTTGAATCGAGTGATTAAATTATATGATAGAAATTAGGGTTTGATGAGTTCACCTTAATCCTAATCTAATCGGGGCTCAAGATTGAAGAACTTAATCATACAAATAGCTGCACCAAGAGGTTCATTTTCAATTTTGATGGGTTGCCACCATATACTGTTAGGTGTCATTGATGGATTTTGGGAGCAATTAGAATGATTTAGATAATCGATCATTCTAGTTGTCTGAATTAGAAGAGTTCTGATCCATCGAAAGAAATTTTGATGATGTCGATGATAGAGATCGCGACATATTCGATTACCATATAGAACTAAACCTAACTAGATCACACAAATAAGAGTTTAGATCTGGATATCATCAATTGGATTAATCCAGTTCAATTGATTTGAATTAGATTCAATTAGGTTCAAGAAAATCATGCTAGCACACGATTGAACCTAATATTCTTCTTCTATTATCATTAAAAGTTATCTCGACTGAGCCAAATAAGTTTGTACTCACTTAGGTACCTTTACTTGGTTTGACTGAAGCTTGTCTAGGTTAGAAAAGGGTTATCTTAATTTATAAGATAAATTTGAGACAACACCTGCCATTTTTTGTCACCTGCTAATTCTTGTCTTTTGACTTTGGTCAAACATTGACCTTTGACCCTTAGACATCTGCCCATGTGTCATGCACCTATTGGAGAGTAGATAGGAGCTTATCCCCTTGGTAGATTTTGGAAAGGAGGGGGCGCATGCCTAGGGAGGCATGCACCTATGGATAGGGACGACTGGAGTCCCACACGGATGGGACTCCTGGTTGCTTCTTGATTTCCACTTAGGTGGCCCATAACTATAGACTTTAACCAGTCTTAGGCACCATCTAAGAATGAATTAGTAGGGCTCTCATCTGATTGAATCAGGTGATGTCATCCCATCATTCAAATTTTGATTTGATTGTGCAAAGCAATGTGATTGGCCAGGATGATGTGGCACTACATGGCGCAGTAGGATCTATATAAACCCTATCTACGCCCAACTTTTATAGAGTTCTCTCTTAGCCCATGCCCCAAGGCTGCCCCTCTCCCTCCTCCATACGATCTTCTGATCCTCTCTCTCCTCTCCATGCCTAAGGGATGTTGGGCTCCAATTTGGTGCGATCCAGGCAAGAAAAAGCTGACGAGAAAGGAAGAAGGCAGCACTGCTGTAGAGACGACTGCAGATCTTCGAAAGGAATTTTAAAGATCCTCCAAATTAGATCCAGATCTGATTTCTAAAGAGGTAATAAAGAAGGAGAAGATCTCTAGATCCAGCCTGAGTGGATACCGATAGAGGCTTGGTGCTTGCGTGGCTAGATCCAAAATCTCAGGCAATCAGAAGGATCATCAAAGGATAATCTGATTACCCAGCATCAAGGTATAATTAAATCAAATTTAATTTATTTTTATTTTTATTTATTAAATTTATAAAATTAGATCTAAAATATCTCAGATCTAATTTGGATATATAAGAAGAATTTTTAAAATATTTCTCTTGATCTGATCAGATTTGAACGAACCTGATCTGAGAAATCAAGATTTTTTCTTCAGCACCTAGAGCATGGTATGAGAGATTAAATAAGTTTCTATTATAAAATAATTTTATTAAAGGAAGTGAGGACACTACACTTTATTTGAAAAAAAAAATAATGACTTTTTTGTAGATGAAATATATGTGGATGGCATCATATTCAGAGCAACTAATAAAATTCTTTGTCAAGAGTTTGCAAAGTTGATGCAGGATGAATTCAAAATGAGCATGATAGAGGAGCTGAACTTCTTCCTTGGACTTCAAATCAAACAATCAAAGGAAGAAATTTTCATTAGTCAAATAAAGTATATCAAGAAAATGCTGAGAAAGTTTGGCATGAAAAATGTAAAGGAGATCAGCACACCAATAAGCTCCTCATGCAAACTCGATAAAGATGAAAATGGTAAAAATGTGAATGAAAAGCTCTACAGAGATATGATAGGATCTCTACTCTATTTAACTGCAAGTAGGCTCGATATACTATTTACTATTTGTATGTGTACTAGATTTCAATCTAATTCTAAGAAATCTCATTTACTTGCTGTTAAATAAATTTTTAGATATTTAATCCACATACATAACTTAGGACTATGGTACTCAAAATAATCCTCCATTGAACTAATAGGATACTTTGATACTGATTATGGAGGATATGGAATAGATAGAAAAGGTACTAGTGGTACCTGTCAATTTCTAGGATTGAACTTAATTTTTTGGTATAGAAGAAAGCAAAATTCCGTAGCACTATCAACGGTTGAGGCCAAATATGTTATTGCTGGGAGTTGCTATGCTCAAATACTATGGATTAAGCAACAACTCAAAGATTTTGGAATTAAGCAAAATAAGATACTTATTAGATGTGATAACAATAGTGCTATAAACTTGATAAAAAAATCTATTCAATATTCAAGAACTAAGCACATTGAAATTAGACATCACTTCATAAGAGATCATGTTCAAAATAATAACATTAATGATTGAATTTGTATCAACTAAAAATTAACTAGTTGATATTTTTACAAAATCTCTAAATGAAGATAGATTTTCAAAAAT
This sequence comes from Cocos nucifera, assembly GCA_006176705.1. Classification (NCBI taxonomy): domain Eukaryota; kingdom Viridiplantae; phylum Streptophyta; class Magnoliopsida; order Arecales; family Arecaceae; genus Cocos; species Cocos nucifera. The sequence goes on along the minus strand of QRFJ01002432.1, from coordinate 35,218 downwards.
CAAAGGTGAACTTGGAATATGTGATCCTCTATAAATGTGTTTAATCTTGAATTTATTGAATTATATTTTTTCTGCTTTTACCATTCTAAACACCCCTAATTCAACCATGAAGGATCAAGAAAAGTCAGCATGAAAACTCTTTTTATTCTAATTCTCCTCTTGTCTTCGAGACATCTCGATTTATACACAAGACCTATCAGTTGTGTTTCAAGACCTCTCGCTTCATATACGAGAGCTCTTGATTTTCTGAGATGTCTCGTTTTCAAGATGAGAGCTCTCGAATCTCGTGGGACTCTTTTTTAAACGGACCTTTGAGAGGCCCCCTTTCTCATTCATTTTTTCATTCTCCAAAGACCTCTTCTCCCAAACTTTCTCAAAATCCTATCAACTCCTCCAAACCTCTTGAATCACTATTTCATTATCCATTTCGTCCGAATCTGAGAACCCTATGGCTCCAAAAAGGAAGATTACCATTGCCCAAAGATAGTTCATCACTCCTTCGATCGAAGCTAGGGCAAAGCGGCAATGTGACATCTCTCAAGCATCTCTGTCTGCTCCTTCTTCAAGGTCTCGACTATTTGTCACCACGAGGATAGTTCCATCGGGTTGGAATGTTGATATTGGATACCTAGATAAGAAAAACTTCTGGTTTGGGTCATGGCTGAAGCAACAAGGGTGGGAGAAGCTTTGCTCCCTTGAGGTAAACATCTATCCAGACCTCATTAGGGAGTTCTTTGAGAATATTAATTTTGAGAGAGAGTCTAGTGTAGAATCCATAGTAAAAATGGTTCACATCTCTTTGGATGAGAGGAAATTAGGGCTTCTACTGCAAGTACCTAGGATTGGAAAATGCTATTTGAATCTGCCTAACAAAAGTGAAGCATTAAAATGTGTTTTGGAAAGGGAGAATGTGGATGAGAATCAACAATTGGTTTCAAATAATTTTTTGGTGGAAATGAGATTACTACATTGCATAGTGAGTCATATAATTTTTCCAAAAGTTGGAAGGCATGACTGGGTAGGCAAAAAGGAACTGGCTATTATGCACTACTTGGTAATTGGGACACCTATAAATTTCTATTTCTGATGCTACAATAGTTGAATGAGACTGCAAACAAGAGCAAGGCGTGTCTACCTTACGGGATGATTTTTACTCTGATTTTCAAGGATTTTCATGTTAATCTAGATGATGAAGATTTTAAGAAATTAGCATACATCAACTACATAAATGAGGAAACTTTGAATAGAATGAAGTTTGTAAAGAAGGATGATACGTGGGTAAGGATAGAAGAAGAAATTGCTACTAGAAATGAGCTTGAGGAGCACAGGCCCCCAGCTCCTCCACCCTTACCCTCTGCAGCTAGACCTTCATTCACCACACCGAGGTCTCCACATACTCCACAAGAGCCACCAAGTCAATTTCCTACACCTCCCTCTATTTTTGACCAAGAAAGTTTAATTGAAAGGGTTGTAGAGAAAGTAGTTGAAAAGATGTCTAAAAAATTCATTGATCTCCTCTCTAGTGTGAAGCATCAACGTTGGTGAGTATTGAGGAACAAAGGATATCTTCTGAGGGACAAACTGAAATGCTTAGTCAACAAGTTAGCAGTTTATCACAAAGACTTGAAATCCTGGAGAAGGAACAACATGGATCATCAGCTCAGATAGAGCTTTTGATAAGTGAGACTGCCAGGATTGGAAGAAGTATAGAGGAGAACATCATCACCCAGTGCATCACTATTGAAGTCCTCATCACATCATTGCGGTAGATTATGGATCACATTGGGAGCCTTGAATCTCAGACTCCATCCACTTCTTGACCCTCACCATCTCCTCGACCTGCACCTCACTTATCATCCTCTAGACCTAGATCTTCCTTTGAACCAATCATAAAGTTCCTCTCTAATGAGGAATAGGTCTAGTTTGTTATGAAAATTAATTCCATACATGGATTGGCAAGGTCGCTGGTGATCAACCAAGCAACAAGGAAGAATTTCTTAGAGATTACTGTAGAAGCATAATCAATAAATTCAAGGAATAGAGAAGAAGAGTGGTAGAGATTTCTAGGAGAAAAAAATTTTATTTCAATGAATTCAGCATCATGTACAACATTGATCTATTTTTAGTATATATACTTTACAAAAGAATCAAGCCCTAAGCTCATAGAAAAACTCTCCAAATCCAAAACAATCCACATACACAAAACATATCCATGAAAACTAAGCCGGCTCAATTTCAGACTGAGTCGACTAACTTGCGACTAGGTCGGCTTAGTTTGAGATTGAGCCGACCTAATTGTATACCATGCCAACAGTCCAAAAATACTATTTTCTATCTGAATTTTTCTCTAAGACATAGCCGATCTAGTTCTGAACTGAGCCGACCCAGTTTTCAACTTAGCCGACCTTATCTCAGGGGGAGCCGGCTAAGTTTCTGAACTTTATTACCCAGGCTGATTTCTCTTTCTGCTCGCTCTCATCATTTCATGACCTATCATCTCATGTTTTCAAAACTTGGGAGTGCCACTTCTGAGCTCACATTCTCCATCTTGGTGCCTCCAAGTTCTTGTAAACTTGTCTCTTCCTTGCTAACCCATCTATACCACACACATCTAAAAACTATCTCTAGATAGTACCTTCATGAGTGCACCAAACTGATTCTTCTTTATATGGATCTTTATCAATTTTACTTCATCTTTCTCCACTAGCTCTCTGATCCTGTGGTATCTCACATCTATATGCTTTGTGCGTGCATGATAGACTGGGTTCTATGCGAGCAGTAGAGCACTTTGACTGTAACTATATAGTTTAATCTTGCTCTGCTCCACCCCCATCTCAACAATCAACCTCCTAAGCTAAAGTGATTTCTTTGCAACCTCAATAATGCCAATGTACTTAGCCTCTATGGTAGACAAGGCCATGATTAGTTAAAGAATTGATCTCCAAGATACCAGACCACCATACATGTAGAAGAGGTGTCCAGTAGTAGACCTCCTTGTATCAAGGTTACCTGCATAATTCGCTTCTACAAAACCTTCCATAGGACCCAAACCTCTATCTTCAAATCCTTTTGGCTGCCCACCAAACACCAAACCATAATTTCTTATTCTCTGTAGATATCTTAATAACCACTTCAATGCTTTCTAGTGTTTCTTTTCAGGGTTAGTCATATATCTACTAATCGTGCTCACTACATGTGCTATGTGTGGTCTACAGCACACTGTAGTGTACATCACACTGCCTATAGCATTCGCATAAATATTCCATCCATGAACTCTCTCTTCTTCTGATTGGGGGCTTTGATACTTGGAGAGAGACATATGGCTCGGCAATGGTGTCTCTACAGATTTGATCTTCTCCATCCCAAACCTTTTTAGAACTTTTTAGATATATCCTCCTTGTGATAAATGGAGCACTTCTTTGCACCTATCTCTACAAATCATCATTCCAAGAATTTTTAATGCTGGACCTAGATCTCTCATCTCAAATTTAGCTGATAATACCCTTTTCAGCCCTTTCATAGCCTTCATACTTCTGCTGGCTATAAGCATATCATCAACATATAATAGCAGGTATAGGGCCTGTTAGATATATGTGCCCTAGAAGCCAGAATTGGCTGACACTTGTAATACACTTCTAGGGGCAAAATTGTAATTTTGACTATAATTAATAAATGGGTTATTTTCTATCACACATGTGTATTTAGTGTCTGTGATACATCCTTTGAGTTAATGGTAATGATAATTCATATTTTCAAGAGTTGAAAATTTAAGACATGAATAATCATTATTAACTCATAAATAGCTCCCGACCATAGGATCATCACGAGGATGGTGATTGATCCGGAAGGTTGGTGTACGATCGCTTCTCTTTAGTAGATGAGTCTTGAGTCTACGGTGTGGAGACACCGGAGCGAGAGTACAGGTACTCGTTAGAGAACGAGGGCACTGAGCGTGACCACCTCGAGTAGTCATTAGGGAGTCTACCTTCTCGTCAATGACTGACTCGATGCTGCAGTAGTGTGTCTGGTTCTTTGACCTGAGATGCATCGGCAGTTCACCTTGAGGGTGTTATAGTTTGACTACACCATTACTCGGTCTCCTAGCCATATGGAACCCTGAGGTGTATGTTGGCTATGACATGTTCATTGTAGGAACTGGATTGCATCAAGATGGGATCTATCTACCTCGGTGGTAGAGGAGTAGCCCTATGATGATCATGAGAATCAAGTCCTGAAGCCCATGGCCATGGCAGAGTGAAATAATAGAAAGAGTTTCTATTTAGATTTTCACATTGGACTCGAATCGAATGATTACATCATATGACAGAGACTAGGGTTTGACGAGTTCACCTTAACCCTAATCTGATCGGGGCTCAAGATAGAAGAACTGAATCACACAGGTAGCTGCACCAAGAGGTTCGCATTCAGCTCTGATGGGTTGCCACCATATACTGCTAGGTGTCACTGGTGGATTTTGGGAGCAATTAGAATGATTTAGATGATCGATCATTCTAGCTGTTCGAATCAGAAGAGTTCTGATCCATCGAAAGGAGTTTCGATGATGTCGATGATAGAGATCATGACATATCCCATTACCATACAGAACTGAACCTAACTGGGTCACACAAACAAGGGTTTGAATCTGGTGATCATCAATTGAACTGAATCTAGTTCAATTGATCTGAATGAGATTCAATTAGGTTCAAGGAAATCGTGCTAGCACTCGATTGAACCTAACGTTCTTCTTTTGCTATCATAAATAAGTTGTCCTGTCTGAGCCAAAGGAGTTTGTGCTCAAACAGAGGCCTTCATTATGGTCTGACTGGAGGTTGTCCAAGTCAGAATAGGTTGTCTTATTTGTAAGACATTACCTGCCATTTTTGGTCACCTGCCATTTCTTGTTCTTTGACTTTGGTCAAAAGTCTACCTTTGACTGGTCAAACGTTGACCATTCACCCTTTGACTTTTGACCACATGTCATGCACCTATTGGAGAGCTGGTGGGGGCTTGTCCCCCTGCCAGAACCTGGCAAGGAGAAGGGCGCACGCCAAGGGTGGCGTGAGCCCAAGTAGGAGGCGCCTAGGAGTCCTTGTTGGACAAGGACTCCATCTCCCTTTAGGATTCCAATGAGAGTTCTTCTAAGAATCCAGTTTGACTGGTCCAAGGCACTCTCCAAGTAGGAATCCAGGGGACTCTAATCCCACCAATCAGATTTAGATCTGATTTCACAAAGGGTTGTGATTGGTTGGGAGGAAGATGACTTGGATCACGCTTAGTCTATATAAGAGACCCAGCGCCCAAGTGAAAAAATAATCAAGAAGCAATCTTCCCACGCCCCAAGGCTGCCTCTCTCCCCTTTCTCCACGCCATACTCTCATCTCCCCTTGCTCTCCACGTCCAAAAGTGTTTTGGATTTGGATTGGTGCGATTTAGATCAAGAAAAGGAGATCAAAAGCAAGAAGGCTGCGCTGCTGCGAAGAACGACTGCAGATCTTCAAAAGGAGTTTTGAAGATCCTCCAGATCAGATCCAGATCTGATTTTTGGAGGCGTGATAGAGAAGAAGAGGATCTCCAGATCCAGCCCGAGTGGATACCGGTAGAGGCCAGGCGCTTGCGTGGCTTGATCCAGAACCTTCCGCTGCAAACAGGATCATCAACAGGGTAATAGGATTACCCTATTCAGGTAAATTGAATGTGATTTAATTTATCCTTTTCATTTAATTTTTATTAAATAAATAAGAATCAGATCTGAAGCATCCCTGATCTGATACAGATCTAAGAGAAAAATTTTTGAAATATATCTCTTGATCTGATCAGATCTGAACGAACCTGGTCAGGGAAATCAGGATTTCCCTTCAAGTGGTATCAGAGCCATGGTTCTAAAAATAGTTTAGATCTGATTTTTAATTTTATTTTAATTAAAAATAACGTGATTTCAGATGTCACATGAGATGTGATCAGATCTGAAATCAAGAAAAATTAAAATTAAATGATTTGGATCTAAGAACATGAAGATATGCATGACTAGTTCTAGAATAGAATAGTTCTATAGAATAGTTTTGCATGTCTTTGATTTAATATGATTAAATCATATTTTAGATCTTCTTATTTACTGTTTTCTGATATTATAAGTGTTATAATAACATCTGATAAACAGCAAATAAAAATTATTTAATTTTAAATATCATATGAGATATGATAGATGCATGACTAGACTAGTTGTAGAATAGTTCTACATAATTGTCTAGATTAGAATTTATTTTGATTAGATCAATTTAAATCTAATTTTTCAGATTATTATGTGATAATTTAGATCTGAAAACATGCATGATTATGATACATGAGATGTATGCAAAATATGCCATGGTTAGATCTAAATTTGTATATGAGATATATGATATAGATCTATAACTGTTTTGTAGTATTGAATGTTTATTGAATGTTCCTGATTAAGGCGTTCCCCTTGGCCGTCCGGTCATAAGAACGAAGAAGGGTTTAAAGGCCCTCTCTTCCCATTCGATGGGGTGTTCTTATGATGTGTAGGGGTGCTGCGCGTTCGTCCTTAATCAGAAACCCAAAACTTACTTTCTGCAAAACCCTAGATCCTGAAACCCTAGGATTTATTGTGCATATTTTGTTTATGAACCCTACTTAATTAAGAATTAAGTTTATGGAATATTAATTAGGTCTAAAATTGAGAATTTCAGATCTAAGACATATTCATAATACTGGGTTCGGGCTTGGGTAGCTCAATTAGGTCTAAGCGGTTGATCAAACCGAATCAAGAGTTGGTTAGATGGGATCAACAATGCTTAAATTGACCAGCCTAATAGGATTAAGTCTGGGTCAAGATCGAGTCACGATCAAGCAAGACCTAATTAGGCTCAGAGGTTAGAGTCTGGATTGTAGGCTAACCCAATTGGTTCTGACTCAACAATTTGGTGTCTAAGGTAAGTTTGGCACAGACGACCGACTGGTTTTTAATTGGAAGCTACTCGACCTGAATGCGTTCTTGTACGAGTTAACGGCATATTCCTTCCACCGGTCTCACTTACCTGGCCATATCTGTTGACACAGTTCTGATCTGAGGTGGTCAATAATCCGAGCTGACCCATGCCACTAGGTTAGTCATAATTGTTATGACTAAGCCAAGTCTAGTTTAATGAGACCTGAATCAATTCTCCCTAAGAAAAGATTAAGTCCGAGGTCTTCCACCATTGTAGCAGAATATATAGCTGCATCAGAGGCTGCAAAGGAGCGTTCTGGTACAAGAAGTTTGCTGCAGAAATTGGAGTAATGCCATCAGATGCCATTCCTCTTACTGCGACAACAATGGCGCATAGCCCTTGCCTAAGAGCGAGGTCTCACCAGAAGTCCAAGCACATTGAGCGGCGATATCATCTCATCCGCGATTACCTTGAGAAAGGTTACGTTGAGGTCAAGAGAGTCGACTCCGCAGATAATGTGGCAGACCCACTGACAAGCCATTGGGCCAGCAGAAGATCGAAGCCCCCTTGAGAAGATGGGACTTAGACTTGTAGCCAATTGCTTTAGGACAAGTGGGAGATAATTAGATTATGTGCCCTAGAAGCCAGAATTGGCTGACACTTGTAATACACTTCTAGGGGCAAAATTGTAATTTTGACTATAATTAATAAAATGGGTTATTTTCTATCACACATGTGTATTTAGTGTCTGTGATACATCCTTTGAGTTAATGGTAATGATAATTCATATTTTCAAGAGTTGAAAATTTAAGACATGAATAATCATATATTAACTCATAAATAGCTCCCGACCATAGGATCATCACGAGGATGGTGATGATCCGGAAGGTTGGTGTACGATCGCTTCCTTTTAGTAGATGAGTCTTGAGTCTACGGTGTGGAGACACCGGAGCGAGAGTACAGATACTCGTTAGAGAATGAGGGCACTTGAGCGTGACCACCTCGAGTAGTCATTAGGGAGTCTACCTTCTCGTCAATGACTGACTCGATGCCTGCAGTAGTGTGTCTGGTTCTTTGACTGAGATGCATCGCATTTTCACCTTGAGGGTGTTATAGTTTGACTACACCATTACTCGGTCTCCTAGCCATATGGAACCCTGAGGTGTATGTTGGCTGTGACATGTTCATTGTAGGAACTGGATTGCATCAAGATGGGATCTATCTACCTCGGTGGTAGAGGAGTAGCCCTATGATGATCATGAGAATCAAGTCTTGAAGCCCATGGCCATGGCAGAGTGAAATAATAGAAAGAGTTTCTATTTAGATTTTCACATTGGACTCGAATCGAATGATTACATCAATGACAGAGACTAGGGTTTGACGAGTTTACCTTAACCCTAATCTGATCGGGGCTCAAGATAGAAGAACTGAATAACACAGGTAGCTGCACCAAGAGGTTCGCATTCAGCTCTGATGGATTGCCACCATATACTGCTAGGTGTCACTGGTGGATTTTGGGAGCAATTAGAATGATTTAGATGATCGATCATTCTAGCTGTTCGAATCAGAAGAGTTCTGATCCATCGAAAGGAGTTTCGATGATGTCGATGATAGAGATCATGACATATCCCATTACCATACAGAACTGAACCTAACTGGGTCACACAAACAAGGGTTTGAATCTGGTGATCATCAATTGAACTAATATAGTTCAATTGATCTGAATGAGATTCAATTAGGTTCAAGGAAATCGTGCTAGCACTCGATTGAACCTAACGTTCTTCTTTACTATCATAAATAAGTTGTCCTGACTGAGCCAAAGGAGTTTGTGCTCAATCAGAGGCCTTCATATGGTCTGACTAGAGTTGTCCAAGTCAGAATAGGTTTGTCTTATTTGTAAAGCATTACCTGCCATTTTTGGTCACCTGCCATTTCTTGTTCTTTGACTTTGGTCAAAAGTCTACCTTTGACTGGTCAAACGTTGACCATTCACCCTTTGACTTTTGACCACATGTCATGCACCTATTGGAGAGCTGGTGGGGCTTGTCCCCCTGCCAGAACCTGGCAAGGAGAAGGGCGCACGCCAAGGGTGGCGTGAGCCCAAGTAGGAGGCGCCTAGGAGTCCTTGTTGGACAAGGACTCCATCTCCCTTTAGGATTCCAATGAGAGTTCTTCTAAGAATCCAGTTTGACTGGTCCAAGGCACTCTCCAAGTAGGAATCCAGGGGACTCTAATCCCACCAATCAGATTTAGATCTGATTTCACAAAGGGTTGTGATTGGTTGGGAGGAAGATGACTTGGATCACGCTTAGTCTATATAAGAGACCCAGCGCCAAGTGAAAAAATAATCAAGAAGCAATCTTCCCACGCCCAAGGCTGCCTCTCTCCCCTTTCTCCACGCCATACTCTCTTCTCCCCTTGCTCTCCACGTCCAAAAGTGTTTTGGATTTGGATTGGTGCGATTTAGATCAAGAAAAGGAGATCAAAAGCAAGAAGGCTGCGCTGCTGCGAAGAGCGACTGCAGATCTTCAAAAGGAGTTTTGAAGATCCTCCAGATCAGATCCAGATCTGATTTTTGGAGGCATGATAGAGAAGAAGAGGATCTCCAAATCCAGCCCGAGTGGATACCGGTAGAGGCCAGGCGCTTGCGTGGCTTGATCCAGAACCTTCCGCTGCAAACAGGATCATCAACAGGGTAATAGGATTACCCTATTCAGGTAAATTGAATGTGATTTAATTTATCCTTTTCATTTAATTTTTATTAAATAAATAAGAATCAGATCTGAAGCATCCCTGATCTGACGCAGATCTAAGAGAAAAATTTTGAAATATATATCTCTTGATCTGATCAGATCTGAACGAACCTGGTCAGGGAAATCAGGATTTCCTTCAGGGCCTCCATCTCATCTACATCCTTGACATAGATATAATTATCATGTTCACATCTGACAAATCTCAGGCTCAAAATAAAGGTATCAAATCTATGATACCATTGACGAGGGGATTGTTTTAGGCCATATAATGACCTCTTCAGTAAACATACCTTTTCCTCCTGTCCAATCTCCATGAAACTATTTGGCTGCTTCATATAGATTATTTCCTTCAATGTGCCATAAAGAAAGGTTATCTTTACATTTATCTGTTCCAACTCTATGTTGTACTGTGCCACCAGTGATAGCAAAATCCAAATAGATATATGATGCACCATAGGAGAGAAAACTTTCATGTAATCTATCCCTTTTCTTTGTATCCCTTTGCTACCAGCCTTGCCTTGAATCTGACTCCACCTTGTTCTGAAGGTGCTTCCTTCTTTGTGAACACCCACTTTGAGCCAATAGGTCGAGCACCTTCTGGAAGATCCACCAGCTGCCATGTTTGATTTTTATTCAATGATTCCATGCCCTCCATCATGACCTACATCCATAAATCATGATCCTCACTCTCCATGGCCTCTGCATAGTTTTCTAGATCTCCATTAGTAGTGATGAGTGCATGGGAGATAATCTCTATTAGCAGTGATAAGTGCATAGGAGATAATCTCATCAATGCCTTATCTGATCGGCCTTCTAATAGTATGCTGGGGCTTATGCAAAGCCACTCCACTAGCACATCTCTGCTTAAAATCTAT